>VTPC01085901.1:0-27138 GCA_011009095.1 Ignelater luminosus | reverse complement strand
GGACTAGACACATAGAATATGTATCTAACAAATTAAAAAGCCTATTATATACATTCTATCAATTACGAACAATTTTGCCAGTGCAAACAAAAATACTAATTTATAAAACCTTGGGAGAATCGATAATAAGATATGGTCTGACGATTTATGGTCATACATATACAATACACCTGGAACCTCTATTAAAGGCGCAAAATAATTTCTTAAAGCTTATAAAAAATAACAATAAAAGAACAGATGACATAAGGAAAGAGCTTGAAATTTTGAAAATTGATCATTTACGGGATTATATTACCATTTTTAAATATTATTTTAATAAGACATTTCAACAGATTCAAGAAACTACATATAACATTCGACCACCATCCATAACTTTCATCACTAATAGGTACAATAATTTCTACGGAAGAAACTCGATTTATTATTACATTCCAAAATTACTAAATGAATTTCCTTATAAAAACATAAAGAAAATTTCTGAGCTGAAAAAGAAGCTTCGTGTATGGTTAATTAACAGATAAATTTATAATAACTTATATATTTATTCCTCAAAGAATACATAATTATTTGTTACTACGTTCAAAATCTTTAGTTCTTATTCTATTTGGTCTTTTCGTTACAGTTATACTAGTAGATTATATATTGTTAATATAAAACCTGTAAAAAGTCCATATGGACTCACAAGCAATTAATGCAATGTAATTATAATAATATATAAATAAATAATAATAATAATAATTTACGCATCCAGACGTGATGTGATCTTTATACGGTGCAAATATTCGCAGCTGTAAGTAAAGACGAATTCGTTAAATTTATTTTTCGAATTTATCGACAAGCGATGTTAAAATAAAAGCTTCCCTTAGTATTAAATTCTGCGTGTACATACGCTATTCCTTGAAAATTACATTTTACCTTTTCTCTCGTGTAAAATAGAAACTTCACGTTAGCATTTTTTATGTTGTTAAATTTACGGTTTAGTTAAATTAGTTCTCTTAAGAATTCTATAAGAAAATGTTTTCTTCGCTTATTAAATGCAATGCATAAAAGCGTTGCATATAATAAAACTACCTCTAGTTTTGAATTTTATAAAGTCAAATAAAACATTTCGAGATAATTTCTTCCTTAAAAAATTATTCTTTTAAGGTTTTATGTTCGTTCGGATCATAAAACTGCCACCTTGCCTAGTTCAGGTCAAGATTTATCATCGCGTTTAGTCAGATAGCCAGCAGTGTAATGCTAGAGGCTTCTAACCGATTTCACCCCATTCTCCCGCTGTCTTCATTGGTGCTTCTTATATCGCGAGTTCTGGAAGACCAATGAGATGCCTGACCAATCCCTTGGGAGTTGGAGAATTGTCACTACGAACGACAGCTTGAAAGAGAGCTCTGCTAAGTATTGCTGAGTAAGTCACGCGCACCCCACGTTTTCCTTGTGTGACTGGTTTGGACTTAAGAAATTCACGAGTTCCGGGATCTCTTCAGGTGTTTGAAAAGCATCCGCATAGGTTCTGTATTTATATCCTGAGTGAACACGTCCTGAATTAATTCTGTCTTCGCCAAATAAATATTCTGACAATCCCTGAATGTACCAGATGTGTTGCTTCCGTGTTAGTTGGTTGAATGAACTTTTGTCTTATCGACAGATTAACTAAACTATTCTAACACCCAACTCTTAATAATTATATCTTCCCGGCTCTCATATCGTTTCCCGTGCATTCCGAAGGAAACCTGTGTTGCTACAGTGTTCCCTTTCGTCAAGTCTTCTGCGAGAAACTGTGCTGCTTCGCATTTTAAAGAAAGATTACACCGCCGTCAAATATATTTACCTACAGTTCTGGTATGTACGTGAAGCCGTCGCTTCTTCACTAGAAATGTTCTGCGTTAGTTTATAAAGAGCTTTGTGTAAACCAGTGTGAAATGAAGTCGTTGTGAATTGTGCCACAAACTCGAATACCTTTTGCATTAATTCCTGTATCACGGTAAATAATTTTACCATTAAATCTGGCTCTTGTAGAACAGCTAATGTTGGCATACATTGTCTCGCAACCGTAAACCTGGTTGTTTGCCAATGTGAATTTCCTCCGACTCGTCACCAGTTTGCTTTGGTTAAAAATATATTAAGAATTACGTTGTTGTAACGTCATTTCACATTAGTGAAAAGCTTTATAACAGTATATTACCTAGAAATCTGCTGTTAGTTAGATTATTAACGTAAACAATAGATAGTTCCAATCTATCATTCTTGCCAGGTTAATAACTTACAGATTAAATAATTGAAATTTATCATATTTGCTTTATTAGTTTATACTTGAGACATTCTTTAGATGTAACTTTGATATTAACAACTTTGCAAATTTTGCCTCGCTTAAAAGTTTATTTAAAAATTTAACTGGATCCAAAGCTACTTAAGAAGACTTCTGGAAGTACCGACCTCGTTATATTATGTGTGCTTCGCTATTTAATACCCACGAATGTTCTGTGTTATCAATGTTTTGTTTATGCAATAATAATGTCAGGCGCTCTGTTTATGACGCCTGCCCGTTAGTTCGTGTACGTTAAATAACTATTGTGGCCAATGTTTATTTTTTGTCTGTTTGTTTTGCATATTCACTCATTTTCTTTTCTTTGCATGTGTTTATGTTGAATAATTTTTTTATACAGTGTAACTCAAGACCTTGTTTGTTCCAATTTATGAATATGCTAATTGATTTTGTTATTTTATCTGCTGACTACGAATAGATTGTTTCAGAGATCAGCTGTTTTAGAGCCAGTAAAAGACGACCTTCACATACATACACGACGTTAGTTTAATCCCTTACTGAGAACGTAAGTATCTTCATAGTGAGCAGTACAATCTCGCTTCTTTTGTTTGTGTAATGTTGTCGTTAGAACCTGAAAAGCTTCTCGTATAGTGACCTAGATACGGTGATCAGCTGCAGGACCTCACCGACGAAATTAAGTCAACGACATTCTTCTGCGGATGGCGCCCTCTCGATTCCGAATTTCTTCAACATTTTCGTACCTGCACTACTACCTTCCGCCGTCACTAGGCCCTCATCACTCATGACTCGTCTCCGGCTATT
Source organism: Ignelater luminosus (assembly GCA_011009095.1). Classification (NCBI taxonomy): domain Eukaryota; kingdom Metazoa; phylum Arthropoda; class Insecta; order Coleoptera; family Elateridae; genus Ignelater; species Ignelater luminosus. The sequence continues at coordinate 24,053 of VTPC01085901.1, read as the reverse complement.
AAGAGCTAGTTCAGAGTTGGCATATCTGTTAATTTTATGTTGCGTTTACCGAAAGGGACTCTAAACCAGTAATTGCACGTAACAGCAGTATGTTATGGAAAAAATGGCAAAGGACAGAATCCGAGCTATTAATAGAAATAAAAATATTCATACAACTGGTCACCCTAAAATGTTATTTTTCAAGACAGAACAAGATATCCCCATTCGTAAGCGAGTAATTAATCTGTCTATGTCTTGACAGATTGAAAGTTGCTTTTAATCGAAAAGCCAAAATATTAAAATTGATACAATAACGCATTTACCATTTAGAAATATTTCTTAAACAAGATAATAGTTATTTATTGTAAGAAAGTTTTAGACAGCGCCAGCGTTTTATTCACGCAAGAATGTTTTAAAGCCAGAACTCAGTTCGAGCGTTTAATTTTGTTAAGTGGATGAACCACGACTAAAACACGAATGCAATACAACGTTTTATCCATAATATAAACTAACTTTGTTCCACTAGTGGATAAAGTGTTAGTTAAAACGGTTCGTAGGTGTAGATAAAAATCCAATTATAAGTTGATTGTGGAAAAAAAGTAATAAAAATGCATTTACAAAAGCACGCGTATATTTTCGTCTAGACGATATGTCACTTGACAAAATTTATTATGTCTGAGTATGAGAAAGTATAAAAACAATTTGTACTTTCAAAAACATTTCTTTTCTAAAATTTCTATTTCCAAATAAAGATGTTGAGTAATTATTTCTTAAACATAATAATGTGTTTTATTGAAGACAAGCGCTCCACGTAGAGTGCGTCCAAAGAAATATTAACGATTACTCGAAAAATGCTATTTTACTAAGTGCGGACCTAATTTTGCAAAATAACACAGGTGGCAGCTTTTACCATGTATCCTGTAGCATTGAAAATCATCAACAAAACCTTTTCACTTGGTATACCGCTTGGCAACTATAGAAATCTAGCAAGTGTGCACTGGTTAATTCTAGCTGACTACAGGAAATTAAAAATTCGCATAGGAGAAACCTGTCTTACTTCTAACAAAGAGATTTAGGTAACGCAAAACTGGGACATTACAATGCAACACAGTGATCAAACCAGAAGCGCTATATGCATCGGAGACTTTAATCATGGGGAGCAAAACACTTATTGAAAAACAGAAAAACAAAAAAAAATCCTCAGGAAAATTTTTGGTCCAGTCTTCATAGGAGAAATTTGGACGAAAATGAAATCGGTAGAATTATATCAACACTCTGAAAAAATAACAGACACTCTCAGGAAGAGGTGGTTGAACTTCTATTGGCATATCCCGCGAAAAACAAATTTTCAACTTTGTCCTCTTCATGAAAGTAAAAAACAACTGACTTACAGAATTTGAGAAAAACCTCCAAGAAATCAGTATCAACTATGACACCGTGCAGGATAGAAATAAATTCAGGCAACTGGTTGACAACCACCACCTTGCGGATGTTCAAACAATCAGGCCCGACGCAGCCTGGACACAGGAACGGAAAAAAAACAGCAGGAGAATGAAGAGATTTTGGAAAAGAAAGAATGCAAAGAATTGGAGGCTAACTAAGTTCCTACGCGCTCCTAAATAAGCAAAACCACAAAAAATAAATGATTGTAGGCTTGAAGCAAGAGTGGGAGCCAAATGCATACTACAGGAATTCACCTTGGGTGATCCTATGTAGTGAAAATGTTAATAAAGTTATAGAATCGGCTGATTTATAAGTTTGAAGACGTCTATAGTCTTGTAGACGATCTGGTCATATTTTATTTGGCTAGCAGCATGGCAGAAATAAAGGAAGAGTACAATCGTTCTCCGCAATTGAAACTATTGAATTTACGTCCTCCACAGAAAAAACTTCTAATGGCCTCTTGTCCTTTACAAAACACCTAGACAAAGGGTTGTTTGATTGGGTGCTGGTGCGGCCGCTCTGAGCTTGGTATTTTCAACACTGTCACAACGTCCTCGTTCCTGTGGATGACAGTCAATGTATGCCTACTAGAATGAATGCTGAACTTGATTATATACAAGTGGTTTTCATTATGTTTCCCCCTTTTCTGCTAACTTAGATTGAACTAGCTACATTGGGGTTACTGAAGTAGATCCAGATCATTTTTCATGGTGACTAGAGCAATTTTGCCAAGCCACAGATTGCTTGTGTACGATTGGTTGCCTATGTTTTAGGGTGTTTGATAGGACAGGCCGCCGTAAAGAGCTCCTGCTTCCGTAATATTTTATAAATGAGTAGGTTTTCTGCTTTGTTCTCTTGTCAGGCTCCGCTAGAGACCCTATGGTATGCAATGGAGCCCCATCTACCCGTCTATGTTGCTGGTCCACTCGTAAGGAATTGTTTTGGTTGTTGTGTAGGGTTTTAAATTAATGACCTATGTACTAAACATTAAAAAATTAAACAAAATGACGTAAAATACGAATGATTAGGTTGTTGTGGGTTCCCTTAGGACTGAACTAATTTCATTCGTTTTCAAGGCTAGTCCAAATCGTCCTTCATGGTCTATATGTCCTCCCTCTGTTTCTGGTGTGCTTGTCTTCTATAGTCTTTAAGTTAGTATATAAACCTCTACGGTCTCCTATACTTTTTTTTTACTGTACAAACTTCTATTCTCTCCTCTTAATTCTTTTCCTTTCGCGTTTTCTCAATGCTTCAACGCTAAGGGAATGCACCTAGTGGAAATATTTCGGCGAATAGAGCAATTGCCCCCTGCTCTTCTCCTGGTCCTAGTGGAGTTTTCCCGCTTTGTTGATTTATGAAAGCTTCTTGTGACCAACCCGGAGGGAAGACTAACCCCCAACATAAAGAAATCAGGCTGGTCACTTCTTTATGTGGGGGGTTAGTTTTCCCTCCGGGTGCCAAAAAGGTCTTTTGTTTTTATCTTAGTCACGGATGGGTTTTTTTTCAGAAATTGGTTTTGAGATTTTACAGACTCGACCCTATCTCCTAGGATTCTCAGATTTTCAAGGGTGAGATTGCGTTCATAAGGATAGCTGGTGATCAGGATTTTTGTGACTATAGCTTGGAGATCGCCACTGCTACGGGCTGTTCCGAATAGAATTTTTAAATGGGTTGGTTGCGGTTTTTACTTTATTTATTCTATGCTTTAAAATTTAATTTTTTTGCATGTTGAGTAACCTTAGACTTGCGTTCGACCTGGTGTATATAACCGAGTGCTATTTTTTTGTTTTCTTCTGAATGACACTTAGGTTTTAGTCTAGATAATGTAGGACCACTTGGTAATTTCTAGATTTGCACTGTAAGCGCAGTGCAGTGTTAGCTAGCTTCCGTGGTGAGTTCTCCAAATGGTTGCTTTCATTTCCTTGGTGGATTTGTGGGACATTTTGCTTTGTTATACTTGGTACATTCTACTCTTAAAGGTGTCAGAAATTTCCAAAAGTTTTATTTTTACTTTCTACTAAAGATGTTGTCCAATTAGATTTCGTCTGTTCTACACAGCCTCAGGGCTTTGATAACAAATTTTGTGTCACCAGTTGTAGCTTAGAGTCACCTATTACAATTCCCTACGTTTTTATAAACTAGCTCCAAGGATACTAAGTTTGTTTAATAATTTATTGGTGCAAACGCAAGCTCCGTTGTGATTTTCTAATTTTTTTATTTATTTTGGTTACATTAGTTTTGAAATCTTTACGTAAATTCTATACACACCCCACTTTCAAGTATGTTTTTCTAAAAACGATTCAAAAGGATATTACTACATCTCTATATACTTCAAGCAATTTTAGCAGTATACTTGGTAGGGTAAACGTACCTAAGTACGTCCAGCTCAATCAAATATCGTTTTGTAAATAAATAATGGCACCATAAATACCGGAGATTTTTAGCTCTGTGTTATCTACCTTCCCTCGTTCTAAGGATTATATTACATTCATTCCAGTAAATAAAAGTTATATGTTAATTATTAGCATTTATTTACTGCCACTATGTGATTGTGTTTACTACGAATGCCACTGTGTGCGTTTTTATTAACGAGAAACGGTTGCATTCTAGGTAAGATTTGCGCATTTTTGTGGACATCTTCCTAAAAATTTTTGTTTGGTAAATTAAAGTAATGGTCCTTGTTAATATTTAATACAAAAAATCCTGGATTTTAATTCAACAAATGTCGAAAATAAGGTAGGCAGGGTACTGGTATTCACAGATTCGTCTTGTCACCCACTCGCCGCCTTCTACTGTCGTGCAGTAGATATTCCACGATACTGAGATTTTATATTATTGTTGCTCGACTTTTTAATTTAATTTTGTTGATTAGCACTCACATTAATCTTTCCATCATTTATTGGATGATTATTATTCTTTTCAAAAAAAAAATCTAAGTTTAGGAAGTCAACATGTCCAAACAACCAACTTAAGTGAAAAATTTACTTTTAAAGAGTATCATGTAGAAAGTAGGAATTAAATTGATTTGTGTATTAATTATTACTTATTTTATATTTGCATGTATTTTTTAAAGTAAATTCTTTTCGTTTCAATAAATCGTTTATGAGCAAATGCAAGAAAGGCATAAAATTGTTAAATTATTTTATGCTTATGGTGAGTAACGAAGATATGGTTAAAACAGATTTAATTTGCCAAACAGGTGATCCGAATAAAGCTTCCAAGAACGATGTTTATAGCTTTGTTTCTTAAAGGGCGGCTACTAGGACCTTGATGGCGGATTTTTAGTAATTAGTGGCGGATTACGGGGACAAAGTGTCGGTTTTAATGAATTATTTTTTTTCTCATATAAAACTAAATGTTTAAAGACTTTTGACGATTGAGTATGTATATCATTTAAATATGCATAACTATACAGAAAGTTTCACTGATAAATATTATTTCGTTTTAAATTTAAACGAATTTGAACATCAAATATCCTTTAGGTGGCAGAGGATTGGTGCTTTTACCCTACCCATATGTTTATTCAATATAATAGTTATTTAAGTTTAAAATTACTTGACGTATGTAAAACTATTGAGAGAACCATATCGCTAGCATTCTCTGGAACAACAAACTTAGACGTTATCTCAGACCAAAAACTAGTTCAAATCATTTTATGATCTTAGAATTTTCTAAATTTATGGTAGTCTCCATAAACGAGATAATCACATGTATACTGTATATACCCATCCTTAATCCACTCCAACCAAATTTATCCCATACCTGATTCACAAGGCAACTGATGTTGATACCACCTTATAAGTATCATCTCAAAGTGTAAGTGAAGAATTGTGGACTGATGAACAGTGTCAAGTGATAAGTGCCCAAACTGTTTGCGTTCGATCGCCGCAGCAGAACTTCGGTAGTGTTAAAAACTGCATGTACTAGCTCGATTACAAATTATGTGTGCAATTAAAAAGCGGAAAAATTCTACCCGCTTGTAAAACTCATTTAGAAGTAGCTGAGATAAACGTTCTGAAATTTAATTGGTATTAATAACTATAAACCTCAATTGACTGCAAATTTACTACCTGGTCACTTAGATGACCCGAGAACCTTAAAAAAGGAAGCAAAATCTTTAGAACACAAATCAATCATCTATCCTATAGTGCATGTCACCCATTTTTCCATAACTATTATGTTATTTATTTGCTTCACCATTATAATTGTATTATTGTACGTGTTCAGGGAAAAGATTCTAGAATTAATAAGAAAAAAAGAAAAACAGATTAACCGACAAGCTACTGTACCACTCCAAGTTCTTTATGTTGTAACAAAGAATGAGGACGTTCTTTCGTAAGGGGATAGGAATTATATCATTGGATTTTTACTCTTGTAATTATAAATTTTATTATTTAATTGGAATTTGGAAACTTTATTCTTTCATTTTTAAAGCAAAGTTAATTTGTTTACTCGATTTCACCTTTTAGAAATGTTTTCCTAATTGTTTTGAGAGGAAAACTATTACCAATTTTAACCTTTCCCCGAAGGTACCTAGAAAGTAGAACAAATTTGTAAATTCAGTCTGTAACAACATCTGGCTCAAAAGTAAAACAAGAATAAAATCGTCTTTGCAACTGATAAATAAAAATTGTTTTATTAAAAGTCAGTTCTCTGAAGTGGTTTTATATAATTACATGTCTGCAATTCTCTTCATCCCACCCGTGCAATACAGCGGCAGTCAACTCGCTATTAACACAAAAAGAGTTCTCATTTTTATCAATGTTTGTAGAATATTTTAGTTTCAATTTTTAATGCTTGATACTCTTTCATTTTCTGTGTGGGTAGTGTTTTATCTTTACGACTTTTGCATTTTCAACCATAAATATTTAACGTGTAGTAGATTAGTAATTACTTGATTTTTATACTTAATTTATTAGTCACTTGCAACCGCTGAATGACTGACTGCTACTTTATCGTTGCGTATCATAAGAGCAATAAATTCACTATAAACCTGTCTGCAGAAAGTAAATATCCTCTGTGGAAGTTCACTATTTCCCGGGATGGTAAAATGTAATATCTTACAATTTAAGTATGACGTAAATGTTTCACACAAGTTTCTCCACTTCGATTCTAGTAATAAGTGTGTGGGATGTAGCCTAAAGGCCTCATAAATTTATTACTTGGTCTCATTACACTACTAACTGTGAGATAACAAACTTTTTAAAAATAATTTACCACAGTTGATTTTAAGTTTTTAAATTAATAAGTTGTGCATAATTCTTTTACGTGAGGGGAAAATTAGTGTTGTAAAATCAAAATGTATAAGTAAATAAAGACAGTTAAGCCAGTGATAACACGAAGTATATTGTTGACCAGCGGTGTTTTATGCTTTTAACATATGGAACAACACCCCCCCTCTCTTTCTCACACTCCTTTCATCTGCTAACCTGTTTCTACAAATTATATTAATAAATAGTAAGAATATTGCTTTTGGTCATACAGACATGAAACTTGACTTGCTTTCTATAACATCAATATAAATAATATGACCTGCAGTGCTTTTCAAAATTGAACAAAAAAAGGATGGCATAGATTTTTCAAAGTATCGGCTATAACAGCTGCCTCCATGATAGATTTTCAAGTATACTTAGGGTTTTATTTTAAACCACATTGGTCCTTAAGGTTTGACGTTACTTTTTCACTATCAACATTACCATTGCATGCCATCTTAACTGCGCCAATTTACTAAGCTTGTATTAACGTTGCCAGGTGATATGACCTTGCAAATATCGTATAGATATGAGGTCCCGTCATGGTGCCATCTAAATGTTAAAATAAATGCAACTCATTTCCATGTAACGCACAGACAAACAGGGGATGCTTAAATTCAGTTTCAATGTATCTAAGCCATTCTTATGGCTAGTTTTAGCAAAGAAATCTATTATTGCAACTTGTGGTTGGAGCACTGTGACCTATATAAACAGAATTTGGTTTTACAATAAGGGATATACGTTCTCCAGCAATTGCTTTTTTGTGAAAACCTGTCGCTTTTCTTTTCTTGACCTAAAGTCTTGTCATTGCTTCCATCAAAATAAAGACTTTTCACACTCCTGTTTGCAGTTTGGAACTCTCTACTAAGATTATTTCTGGCTTTCTAGCGTAGCCTTCTCATTTTATTTGTGTCCATTATTTTGAAAGTATTATCAGCACTGATATATTCTTTAGTACTGCAGTAGCAATGGCAGCAGCTAATCTGTTAGAAATGCAATACTTATCGCACACAATATGGGAAGTTGAAGATAAGTTGAGATCTGCTGGTTCATCATCAGCGCTTGCTTGAGTAGAACAACCGGGTGTAAAATCGTAAAATCCAGATCTGCACTTTTCTAATCTTTCTGCTTTTCTCGATTACCTGCCTTTCTTGTCAGTCAACTTTTTTATTTTAAAACAATCAATATTTCCTATAATCATCTTTCTAGACGACCTTTGATCCAAAAGAGACTATTGTTCCACAATAGGTACTTTCCTTATTTTTTCTCACTTGCATGAAAAAAGCTCGCATTGTCAAATGGTTTTACCATCGATTTAAGTATTTACTTTTAGTTTATATTGTATGTTTTGCTTACTTTTTAGATATCTTCTAAGGCTCAAATTTTAGACACAAGTTCCTTACAAATCTTTGCAAAATTCGGTTTCTTTTCGCATCCAAAATTTAGTGGTTCGGATCAAAACAGAATCTGCAAAGTTAAATGTTTTCTATAGCAGTCGATACTGTTAGCACAATTTTTAGTAAAGACTTTTCCTAAAATCGTTAGATGAACTATTCTGAAATTTAACTTGGGCGATTTTTGATTGAAACAAAAAAATGGAAAACCATAACGCGTTCAGAGTAAACTTATAGACTAGTTCTCTTTAAAGATTAAAGGAAAAACTTAAAATCTTTAAGCTTAGGCTAGACTAAAACGTTCATTCCTACTGGTTTTCTAGGCTTCGAGTAGATTCTACTGGACAGCTATCATAATTTTCACCTTTTCTCCTCTCGTAAACCATTGAGGTCTTTGAAGATATAGAAACGTTAGTAAACTGATTTTCAAACCAGGTACTCTTTTTCTTATTTAACCGACTTGCCTCTTACGGTTTAAGTTTATGAGTTTAGAAAACAGACTGCACATGCCTCTCATATTCTTAGGGATCGAGTTAACGAAATATATCAGAACATAAAAGATTATGAATTACAGATCTCATGCATATGTAGGTAAGATTTTTGGCCATACTGTTGTATTCTATACGATTTTCACTTTACAGATGTCCTGGTTTTGAAGAAAGAAAGTAGAGACTCTAATAAATTCGTAGGAATATCACACAACGGAGCTAGGCAAAGCTCTGCAACATAGTGTTTCAATTACCAAGCGCCAAGCTTTCAGCAAAGTGTTTCGAATCTTCAAGCATCAAGTGCCTATGCCTAAATAAGTGTTGAATTACCAAATACAGTCATTAAAAATTGCCAATTACTTGGAAATTAAAACTTTAAGTACCAAGCACAATTTGCTTAAAATACTGAAAATGCTTCAGGTTCTTGTTAAAGCGTTTTAAGCCGTCATGAAATTATTCAATCTTTGGAATACTAAAAAGTGCTGTAACGTTTTGCAAAATGCTCAAGCTATTGTAAAAGTGCTTTAAGCTCTTTTAAAAGCGCTTCAAAATCTTGTTTCAAAATGCTTCTAGTTTCCTGTTAGAGTCTCAGGTTCTTCTTAAAGTTCTTCAAGTCCTCGTAAAGTAGCTCAACTCTTGAAATGTTAAAAACCTTGTAAAAGTGTTTCAAGCCGTTGTAAGACTGTTCCAAACCCTTTAAAAGTGCTTATTTCAACCACTTTCAAAATGCTTCCAAGTTTGTGTTAGAGTTCCAAATTCTTGTTAAAGTTCTTTAAGCCCTCGTGAAATGGCTCAACTCTTGAAATGTTAAAAAGTGCACCAAAACCATGTAAAAGCGCTTCAAGATGTATTAAATGTAATGCAAGCAAGTGCTTTAAACTTTTGTGAACGTGCTTCAAGCTCTTGTAAAAGAGTTTCTAGCCCTTTTAAAGTGCTACTAAGTTTTTGATGAAGTGCTGTCGTGCTTTTGTGAAATTGCTCAACTTTTGAAATATTGAAATGTGTTGCAAGCTCTTCCAAAAATGCCTCAATCTTTTATAGAAGTGTTCAAGCACTGTAAAAGTACTTCTAGTTTCCTGTTAAAGAGTTTCAGGTTCTTATGGACGTTCTTCAGGACCTGATAAAATTGCTCACATTTTGACATGCTGAAAAGTGTTTCAAGTTCTTGTAGAAGTACTCCAAGTTCCAGTAAAAGTGTTTCAAGCTTGTAAAAGGATTTTAAGTTCTTTTAAAATACTTCTAGTTCTCTGAAGAAATTAAGAGCTTTTGTAAAAATGCTTCAAGCCGTCAGGAAATGGCTCAGCTCTTGAGATACTGAAAAGCCTTTTAGGTTCTTGCGAGAATGCTTCAATCTTATGTAAAAATGATTTAAGCTGTTTTAAAGTGTTTTAGACTTTTGTAAAATGTCTCAAGCTGTTCTTGAAATTTTTCAAAGATTTGGTCAAGTTTCAGGATCCTTGTAAAAGTGTTTTAAGCCCACATGAAATGGCTCAACCTTTGAAGTACTGAAATGTGCTTTAAGCGCTTGCGAAAGTGCATCATGCTCTTGTGCTTCATGTGCTATCATGCATCTGATATGGACGATGGTACGACCATCTGTTTTTATTTGTGTTAGAACAAGAAAGTCTTGCAGCGGATGTCCCAAATTGTCTTCATGACTAAATAACTATCTTGGAAATTATTAAAACTTAAACAGGCGCATCATCTTTTAGAGCAAAACAGTTTATTTCCTTATTTTTAGAGTTTGTAGGACAGTTATTTAAATTTCGGAAAATATTTTTCGTTGCAAATATCTGTTTTTCGTGTTTTCTCAAGCTTTTTTTTAAGCTGGACGTTGAATGTACGCGCTAAACAAAATCTACTTTTTGAGGCCTAAATGAGTTTTGTGCTGCTTTAGTGATAGCGGGCATCTTTTAATAGACTTTGAAAGAGAGAAGAACCTGATAATAAAAAGTACAAAGGAATGTAAGAATTACCATACAGAAAAACCATGAATCAGACAGATCATGTGCTAGTTGGAAAGAAAAGTCAGTGGTGGTCAGATCTAGAAATCACGCATGGGGTATGATAACTCTAAAACTACGGCCTTACAGTAACATTTATTACCAAACTAAACACAATATTGGAATAATTCATTTAACTTTAAACTTGACTACCATCCTCGGAAAGTCCTACTCCTTTCTTTGCCGGCTGTTTCAGCTCCCTTTCTTCAATTGCTTTTTGTCGATGTTGAGTTGTTCTGAAGTATTTTCTATTTGGATAGATTGTGTCAGTTATCTCTTTAGAACAATGTCCGAGTCTACAACGTTCTTCTGCCTATAGATAAGAAAGTTGTCTTTTCTACTTGGAATATTGTAAGGGAGGTAAGTAATGCTTAGCTTTGAAGATTCCTTCTGTTCCAGTCAATTCATCGGAAGATGCTTCTAATCAATCACGTATTTTGTAGACGAAGTAAGCACCAAAATTCCTGTAATTTGTTGATACAATCTTTTAGGAGAAGGCTCAAGGCCGATTCCTTTCTTGTTGTGTTAATTCTTCGACATGCCACAGCGATACAAAATTATCTTTAAGCTGGACGTATTCGAACTCCAATCAGCGAATGTCCACACTCGATGTCAATTGATTGCGACGCGACGTTTGCCTTTTCATACGCTACATCTGAATTGATGAACGGTGTTTCTTTTCAGTTTTGAACTGCCAACATGGTCCATTGTTAGTCTTCTCACTAAAGGAGGTACTTGCTTTTCAACTTTCTTGCCCGACAACATTCCTTGATCAGCCATTGGACCGTAGTCATTTTAATATTTTTTTTTATTTTTGACTTCCTGGCAGGTTGTTTCATATTTTTATCTTCGATACTTTGTGTTTTCGTACGTTTCATACATGTCTGTGCCGATTTGCAAATGGTAGGTTGTTAAAATCCTGGATTGGAAGAATATACTGAAGTTAGCCAGAAGGAACAAGAATTGTGTGTAATTGACGCAGACAGCATTCGATGTTCATAGCTTCCTCGTCTGGTATAGTTCACACGCTTTCCTCCAATCATCTTGCACATGATAGACATAAGATTTTCAGCCAAGTTCGACGTTATAGCTGGAAGAAGTTTCTAAGCTCTGTTTGCAATTTGACTGAACGCCAAAACGATTTTGCGTCCTATAGTTGTTTTTCGAAATCTCTTATATGTACCCTCGGTTGCACCCATGTGTTCACAAAAATAAGTTTTTACATTATACATGATGACCAAGTATATGAGCTGGAATATTGATGAGTTCTTCAAAAAAAGTCACAGTAGAAGTAGAATTTTCTTTGTTGTGGCTGTGGTTATTATTGTATATAGTGGCTGATCGGACTCCAAACATATGAGAGAGAAAATATGATATTAAATCAGGAATAATTGAAATTTACAATTTTACCTTAAAATTTTGGAAGAAATAATATCTCTGTCCTTCTTGTCAAATGCAGTATTGGCAATCAAAGGGTACAATTTTGAATTAAGACCTCTTACACAATGCTTTACACAAAAGACTTTCTCAACTGGACTCACTTGCTCTTGGATTCGTGCAAAAACAGAGGCATTCGCGTCCCCTACCAAATATCTATGATACAAATCAAGCCATGATCCTCCAAACTTTGTTTTAATCTTGCAGCTAGAATGTCTGATTCCATTACTTGAAGCGACCTTCCCAATTTTGATAACAATTATAATCTGGAGGTTTGGATGGCTCTTTTGCAGAAACGGCAGTGGTGTTTTCGTCTAATTCGGGGTCTGCAGTCTAAGATTCGTGTTTCTTGCAAATTGAACAAGTTCTTGAGGTGTGGTCTACATAGAGAATTTCCTTTGCCTGTGTCCCGATTAGGAATTAGAGACCATACTATCGTAGAGATCACCCTACATCTACTGTAACACTGATGAATGGATATTCTTCGTCCTCACCTTAATCACTTTACCTGCTTGAATTGCCAGCTTTTTTTCCCTTGCCATTCCGTTTCATCTTTTTTGTTTTTAACTTCACTATATTATTATAGTAAACTGCCTCACTACAATATTATATACAAAGTTAAATTGTCCATGAAAGATAAAAATATATGCTAGCTATATATTAACCCTGAAGGTACTTAATGCGACGCGTTGTAAACGATAAGATAGACTAGAACTTCATTTATGTTTTGGATATCGTTGAGAAATGCCATGTTTTTTTCTACTGTGGTTCCTGCATAGTAGTTAACCACTCCTACTAATCCCAGCTGTCCATCTTTGTGCATCGATAGCTTCCACATTAAGTGACAACACCCGAATGGTATCATTAGGTCCCTCAAACGTTCTTACATGGGGTGTAGTACCTTTGGAGGTAGTCTGACTTTCTCTCACAAAGCTATTGGTCTTTGAAGTCAAAACGTTTCGTTTCTTGTTTTGAAAAATGGCTTTTTCTTGATGAAAGTATGTCGAGATGCTAGACAAGGTAGCATTTACCCCATGTTTGGAAAGAGTACCTTTCTAGCGATACTACTATTAACCCATTTGTAAATAAACCAGAAAAGTTAACAGTGAAAAGAAGAACTAAAATATGACAGCAGTCTTTTAAGTTTATCGTAAAACTAGTTCGATCTTACAATAAGAAGGTTACAGTAGGACAAACAGCATTAAATTTCCAATAAGATGATAGTAAACATATTATTTTATTTCCAATCGTTTTTTTTCTTTGTTATAAAACTAAATATTTTTAAAAGTGTCTGTAGAATTTAAAAATGTAATACAATCCTGTTGTGCTATAAACCGTGGAACTCTTGATTTTTCTTCTTAACTGTGTTCTTTCTCACATTTATAGTATTCTAAAACGTAGCTTGGAAATATGAAATTTTGTTCGTTAAAGAGTGATGATGATGATGAATGTAGAAACTAATCGACAATCTTCATAAAACCAGTCACAAAAATGCCATAAACCCAACTGTTCCCATTAAGAATAAGACAACACTTGAATACTACAGTTTACTGCTTCTATGAATGTTGCAATTTATCGCATAACAAGGTTGCAAAATATAATTCTGTAATGTTACATACTTAAAATGGGATTATGTTTGCTTACTTAAAGAAATGCTAATTTCAATTCTTGAGATATTTTGGACTCATTCCAAAGATAAGTAGTTAAGAAAATTCTCACCACGATTATAAGATTCACTGAGTAACACCCTTACTATGAGTGTATGAACTAAAAATTTAATTTATCGTATATTCGTTCTGTGGAACTGAATTATTTTGTTTCAATTTGCACGGTGGATTCTCTGTGTATTTCTTGGATAACCATATTTAACAGATTCTTAATCATAATAAACACCGCAACCCAATATGCATGTCAATTTACATTAACTAACTGCAACGTGCTAAATGCAAATGCAACACGTACCATACACTCATGTAGCGTAACAAGTTCTGGTTTTACCAACAGTAATTAAACTAGAACTAAATAATATTTACAAAATCTCCCAATTCGTTGAATAATTTTAATTAAATTCTCGCTGAAAATAATTCCAAAAAAATACATGCTGGGATTTTATTTAACTTTTCCAATAACAACAAATTAATTCCACACAAAAAAGATATGAAAGGGCGTTAAAACCAAAAACAGAGTTAACTTTATCAAGTCCGAACAGTTACGTATGACACAGGCGGTTACAGACAATAAAATCCATAACCGCCAACAATGAGTTTTCATTTGGTGTCGTACACAAAAAGTTCATTAAAGTGTAAATTACATTAAGCGTACATTTTGTGTCGTTTATGAAGCTTTTATTTGCCAGTGCAGTAGAAAATAACACAAACTAATGTTTAAAATGTTTATAACTTCACTATATTATTATAGTAAACTGCCTCACTACAATATTATATACAAAGTTAAATTGTCCATGAAAGATAAAAATTTATGCTAGCTATATATTAACCCTGAAGGTACTTAATGCGACGCGTTGTAAACGATAAGATAGACCAGAACTTCTATTCCTATAGTCAGTAAATTGTATTGTTATGCTTTTATAATACAGTTATAAATCAGCCTTTGGGAAAATCGTCTGAAAAACAAGTTCCGTGTTTATCTTGTATTTTAAATTAAATCGATGCGATGTTGGGAAAAGCTTTTCAGAAGAGATAACAGTCTAGCCTCGAACTGAACTTTATATTGTTATCGTTAATAGGGTTGAAGTTGTTTTTTCCTATTTTCATTTGAAAATTGCTAGTTTTGTGTTCACAAAAGCAATTATTACATTCATATGTTCTATGGAATGTTCAAGAGTGTACAAAATTGATCTGTTCACATTTTTCCTGCCAGCCTTTTTAAAAGTACATTTAAAAGCACTTATTTTTTATTTCAACTTTTTTTTATGTTAGCATAAAAATTCTAAACGTAACGTAGAATGAATAAACTGACCAAGATACATAATTCAGAAAATAAAAGTTTTAAGAAAAGGTAAACAAAGTACTAGGTAGTAACGAAATGCTGTACACCAGAAAATCAAAGCTGTCAACATTGACATTTAATTAAATTGTTTACTCGTATTTCGTAAATATTTATAGTATAACTTAAGTGAAAGTTGACCGACAAATATTCTGCGTATATTCAAAGATGTTTTTGTAAAGGATGAAAATCAAATATAGAGAGGCCCTGTTCAGTATTACTTTGACAGTATGAAGGTAACCTCGAAGATAAATCTCAAATTATCTAGCTGTCACTTTTCATCGTTTTAAATTTTGGGCTGTTTAATCCTTGATTTTTTCTACAAATAAATCATCAGTTAAAGTTTTAAGATTTCTTTTGTTGGCTTATAGATATTTTGAAAGGAATTAATTATATGATGGGAATTTTTCGTCCATAAATTCCATAATGAAGATGGCCCTCTGTAGACAAAATAATGAAACAAATTTAAATGCTATTAAATGAAAAAAATATGCAAAGAATTAGAAAAGCACAGCTATAAGAAATCGAAACAAATTATTTCTAGATTTTGCCTGCCTCTGAAAATAACAGTTTGCTATTGTACGAGATCTCAAGGTATACTTCTCATTAAAACTGAAACTAACATTGTTATTCTTGTTTCTTACATAAACCTGAAATAAGCTTCCTATTCGTACAAATGTATCGATAGAATAAGGTATGCATTAAATGTTTCTCATGTCTCGTGGCTAATTGTAAAATAATAAAAATGATAACGCTAAAACATTAAACTTCCAGCAATTCTCAGACCCTCCATGAAATATAAAAAGTTGCACGGTTTGGTGCTGTTTTAATTGGAGCCATATTGAACCGTTAAAAGAAGCGTTAATTAAATTTTAATGAAGCAATTTTTCAGGAAGGTGTAGCATGTAAATTTGCATGCAATCAATAAGATCGTTAACATTTAAAGTTAAGTTTCATAAAATTGTTCCCAAACTAATAACTAAATAAGAGAACCGAGTGTATTATTACTATCATTCTTCTTAAGTACAAATAATGGGTAACCTTGCGCTACAATATTTGATCTAGTTAACTAAGTAACTCTTCCTCCAGTGTACTACTTAAGAAGGCAATTTTTATGTCAAATTGTCTAATCTCTAAATCCCTAACCTGCTGCTATTGATAATAGAATGGGAGCGGAATCAAATCTCACCACTAAAGCAAAAGTCTCTTTGAAATCGATCCCTTAGCACACAAACGAGCATTGAATCGAGTTACCTCGTCATTCGGACTTGTTTTAATACGGTAAACCCACTTATTCTTAATAATATTCTTACTTTTAGATCTTGGTACAAGAAACCACGTATTATTTGACCTCAGAGCCTCCATTCATAACATTCATTTATAACAGCAACACATTTCATACCACAATCATCTAACCGTTTAGGTTTCATAATAGAGGCACGACTTCCTAATCCAACAGTGTTGGATGCTGAAGATGATGCACCGTCTTCGTCCATATCTTCTTCATGTGTAAGAGGATCACAAATATCTTCAGTTTTATCTGCAACATTACGAAAAACAGCATCTCTCGAAACTGTAACTGTTTTTTCAACAGGATCATATAATCAATAGTTCAACGCTCATCCTCATAACCAATCAAAATCATTTTCTTTGATTTTGTCTCAAATTTTGTTTTTAATTTTTTGGAATGTGCATGTAAGTCAGAGCACCAAGTTTTCTAAGATAGCCCAATTTTGATAGCTTTCCCTTTCAAAGTTTGTAAGGAGAGACGTTTTTGTTTAACTTTATTGGAATTCTATTTAGAATGTGAATCGCTGTATTGACAGCCTCAGCCCATAGGCTTTCTGGTAGACTAGAACTCAGTAACATAGATGAACTGATGGTCACATTCAATTCGGCCATTTTGTTCTGGCATGTAAGGTGAGCTTTTGTCATGCACAATCCCATTCGACTTAAAGTAAGAATCAAACTTTAAATTATTGTACTCAGAACTTTGATCGTTCTTGAATACCTTTGGTTGATTGCCGGTTTGCTTTTCCAATAGGTTTTTAAATTCTAAAAATTTTGCAAATACGTCACTTTTGTGTTGCACAAAATAGGCTTTTCTGTAGCTTGAGAAATTGGCCTTGAAAACAGTGAAATAGTTTGCTTCACTCGCATTTTTTTGCAAACTTCTGAATGAATATATTCTCCGGGCACTTGAGATTGAGAGGGGTTTGTCGTGAAAGGCTTCCTGTGTAGTTTTCCAAACTGACAAACCTCACAAAAAGGTACAATTTTTAAAGGAAGAATAATAGTGACTCCATCCTGCTGAAGTTGCTTAATTTTTGAAAAACTTACATGCCCAAGGCCTTCATGCCATAGCATTACTTGATCTTCTGCAGCTGTATTGGCCTGCTCGCTTTTGCATCGGTCTAAAATGCATGCTGTAGCACCGATTTGAAAGTACTTTTTCCTGAGGCTATAATCTTACTATTTTTGTAAACAGTTACATCGCCTTCAGTGAACGACATTGTGTGTCCAAAAGCAGCACTAGCTCTCACTGAGAATAGATTCTTATGCATTTCTGGAACGTATAGAGTGTCTGTTAATGTTTGATGCTCCCACTTGCCTTTAACCAGTGTCGTTATTGGCACTGTTCCAATCCCAACAGCATAAATGATCCTGTCGTCTCCCATTTGAATTGGAATGTACGATGCCAGTTGAGAGAACTTTTGGAACGACGCACGCTAAGATGTTATGTGCTTAGAAGCTCCACTGTAGGCCAACCAAGTATCTTTGGACGCTCGTGCCTCAATGCTTTTCTTCTCTGCTATAAGCAGAAAATCTAAGCAATTATTCACTTCTGCAACCAAAGCGTGATGGGTAATAGACCCTTGGCGTTTAGTGATGTCACTATTGGTCGAATCATTCGTCTCCTTTTTGCTGTTGCCTTGCTGGTTAATTCTGCGAAAACATTCCCTCTTTAAATGTCCTTTCCGTTTACAAAAATGGCAAAATTCCCGCTTTGGTGAGTCAGCACTTTTGACCTGCAGCGCGGCAAGAGCTGAGGTTGACCGCTCTACAGCCAGCTGTAATCGTTGCTCTTCTTTTAATAAACGAGAGGTCGAATTATCATAGGTTTGCTTGATTTCATCCGTTGAGTCCAAAGCTGTTGCAAAAACATTATATTTAGGTGGCAAACATGCTAACACGTTGGCAATTTTGTCAATATAGCTAACATTCTCACCGACGCACAAGTGATTCAACGACCCCCAACAAACTTGCACTTGACAAATTTGCAGGCATTTTATAGTTAAAAAATTGCTGCTTTAAGCTTGTTTTATTTACGAATGAACGCTGCTCATGAATTAACTTAAGTCTGGTCCACATGAGAGCGGTAGTCGTACAGGTCATGACAGTTTGTAACTGCTCAAATTCCATACACGTAGACAAAATGAGCATAGCTTTGGCATTCTTTTTGTCCCAATCTTTTTTCAGCACCGATAAGAACTTCAAAAAGGCCTTCGCCTCTAAAAGTTATCTCTAACTAGTATTTCCTGAGAGAAAATTTCTTTCCATTAAACTTTTCTATTTTATATGAATTTACTTGCCTTTTCCGTTCATTCTGCTCCATTAATTTCACTGGATCCGTGTAACTTGAGCTGTTATTAGACTGGCAAAGAGTCATCTGCAATATCACTTTTTACTTCATTCACAATAGGCACAATAACCTGTTACGAAGAGAAGTGCAGCAGCGAAAAACTGTTAGTTTAGAAACAACTCAATAGGCTAATCAATCTTGTAATGTAAGAAAAGTATTGAATAATAATTTTATTATACTTAAGAAAAGGAATTCCTAAAATGACAGTTCACAATAATTAATGGTTACTTGTTATATTTTTATTTTTGATAGAAACAAGGTTGCCCACGTTGACCAGTGTTGCGAGCGACAAAGAAAAATAAAGCCCTTTTTAACATAAAGGAAAGTCTATAGTCTTATCAATCACAACTACAAAAAAAAACTAAGATTTTTGATCACAGAAGTTTCGAGTAACACTTGGAATTGAGAACTGATAAGTCATAAAAACTTATCATGCGGTTCTCGCTGAGATACAGATCTGTGGAGAGGTGGATTCACTTGAAAAAGGTCCTAAATACGGAAGCACCCTTCTAAATTCACGTTCCAGGTACAATTAACAAAAACCATTATATGAAATATTGAAAGTCAGCGACATTAATAATAAATGTTAATAGTCTAAAAAAAATAATGAATCAATTAACCACTACAAAACTTTGTAATTACTTGAGTGTGATTGATACCAATTTCTAATTTATTTAAATAAGTTGGAGACATTTCCAGTATGTGGTGTTGAGCAGATATTTTCCAAGTTCGAGCAAAAATTGGAATTAACAACAATTTGTTTTCTTTAGGTAACCTCCCGAGGCAGAGGTCGACATGATACATTTTCTTGTCAGGCGGATCTTTACTTCCTTGGGCCGATCAACCATAAGTCCTCCAAAAAGGTGTTCCCTTTTAAACCCTGTTTTTGGCTATAGGTGATGGAATCGACTTAAATCTAGAAAGGACTTTCTGATTTCTTCCAAACGTCAGAATAAATTAGTTAATCCAGTGTTTCACTTTATTTTTAAGTTTTTTGTACAATTCTCATCAAAATAACAATTTAATAACTGGAAATCACTCCGATGCGTATTCATCTGTCTCTTCTTTAGTTGCCTTTAAAGAATGAAAAAAGTTATGGTATTTTAAAGGAACTAACTTTTCATCGCACAAGGATAGTAAATCGTTTCGTTTCTTAATGAGGATTGCGGGTGGCTCCTTATGCAAAGGCACTAATTTTATCTTATGTCGTTTTCCACGTGTTTTACGCCTAATATCTACTACTTTATATTCTTCCTCTTCATACGAAGTTTTATAATACATCTTGTTTTGCTGCTCCTTTCTCACTTCCATTATTTTAAAGTCGCCCCACATTACACGCTCATTCATTAATAACAAAGTTTTTTCTCATTGTGCCACAAACTTTCTTCCAATCCACAAATTTTTCAATTGACAATACAATAACAGTGTACGGATTCCCAGTTTTTTTGGCTAACTTTGCGACGGCATATATCTCACTCGGTACATAAATCGAATTCTTCTTAAAAATACGGTTCTTTTATTTTTCAATGCAAGAATTGATCGAATCATCTTCAGATTTGGTATGGCTTGCTATTAAGTATTTGTGAGAAATTTTCTCTATATTAAAATTTTTAACTACATATTAAATATTTATTCTTATTTTACGCACAGCAATTGTCACTATAAAAAATAGTTTGTTTTTGTAAATAACAGGTTGTTAAAAACTTAAAGATACAAGTAGCTATTTCGCATGCTCCTCGTTTGACCTCTCCTTCATGCCACATGTAACAGAAACCTTTTTTTTTCTGGCATGTTATATAAAATTGTAAACGTTTAACTTGCTTTTGTAGTAAAATGTTGATACGTTTGCATTTGGCAGAGAAATTACAGCTTGCAAATCAAACGAACATACCAACAATTTTTCATTTTCCATAGCAGTCTTTTCATTCCTGTTTTTTTTTTGACGCGATAACTCAGTGTCCTTTTTGTGCTTCTTCTTTCTTCGCTTCTTTTTCTTCTTTCCAAAGGTTTTTGTAAATTTCGCATGTGAAACACAAGTCTTTTTTTGGTTTAAATACCCCTGTATTGAATTTTGTACTAAAAATCTCTTGATAAAAATGCTGCTTACAGATGGTTCTCCACGTTCACGACATTTGTCAACGTAGAGTCTGTACATTATGCTCACGTTTAATGATCCTTCAAGATATTGCCTTGTGCTAGTGGATCGACAGTAGTGAGACTCTGTTTTAGGAAAACTATTAATATGGTCTATTACTCCTTGAGTTAAGGTATTGTCTATTTTATTCACACAATTTGTATGTCTTCCTCTCTGTTCGGTACTAACAAACCCACGGTCATCTCTTTTTTTAAGAACTGTGTCTATGTCACAATTCAAATACGAGTCAAATCAACCGGTTTATGGGATAAACGCAGGAAGAAAATTAAATTTCTAGACAAAAGATAAATTCTATCTAGGGCTTCAATTAAAGAAATCTGATTAGAAGAAGTAATGAGAAACTCAAAAAACCCGCAGAAAACCGTGACATAACCCTCACGCGGTATTAAAAATCAGCATTCATATCCGGAAAAACATCCAATCACAATCTTCTAATCCAGAGATTCTAGAATATAACACCCCTAACGAGAAAGCTATAATAAAAGATTTAAATTTCCACTGCGAAAAATTAAATGCAATATTTGAAATAATTATACCCAGCGTTTCACTACCAGAATTAAATTAATCAACAAGAAAATTTTTTAACTCGAGCTGAATTAGTAAGTGAACGGAAATTAACGGGAAATTTAGCAACCGCAACTCAAAGTAAAAAACCCATAATGATGTAACAGGAACAGATAAAGTGACTGTTACAATATACTGTCCTCTAGACATTTTCACACCTTGATTTTCACTCATTTAACACCTCTCTTGCATTCAGAATGAGTCAGAGATACACCAAGAAGATTCTAGAATGGAGGTTACCGTTAATTTCCAATGTAACAGCAGGTTATGTTTAGGATGAGCGTCCAATGCTTAAAATTGTTTGGTGAGACAGCAGGTTATTTTACTTATCGTCGTGTTGCACTATTTAAAGATGTATTTCTTAACAAATGCAGTACTAGGTTATATCTAACATTATTCCGTGGTGTTATAATGGAGATATCTTACTGTTTCACCAAAATCTCCAACTTTTTTTCGAGTGAAATGTTTAAAAATCTTACTTTTGAATTTTTTTCCGCATATCCTAGTGCTGCTCTGAGGCGATAATCTAGTCATCCATTTATTTCCAACTCGTCGTTGGAAATAAATATACTCTGCATTCCATTTGCTAAAATATATAAAAATAGAAAAGCTTGTCATTTCTAATTGAAATAGAAAAACTACACCAGAATTAATCAACCTCTCAGAATGGACTTAGCACTATCAAAAAAACCTTTTCCAACAAGAGAAAACTATTTAAAAATATAAAAACACACCAAGATCACAGATTAAATGTAGCACAATATCTAGCGAAAGCAAAAAGTGAATGTTACATATTTCCTCTTACGTCAAGAATAAGCAATAAAAAAGACAAATCAAAGTCGAGAGACGAAATTCAAAAACTAAGCAAATAACAAGATACAACCTTCCAAAGATCTCACTGCTCCAGGATTCATAATTAACTTTCTAAAGCACAACAAGCTAATCAATTAATCTACTGTATAAACAAATCGGCTCTTAAAAAAATTCAACAAGCAACCCAACGTGCTTTAACAATCAAAATGACAATTAACCTGTAAAAGAAGAAAATCAAGTACGAAATTCACCGACCACAATTCTCGCCACAAAGTCCTTATTGAATACAAAATCAACGTCAATAATACGAGAAAATCAAAACCGTAGTTTACAACAGAAATCAAAGAGTTGGCAAACGAGAAACGCAAAGCACACATTTGTCATTTGTCATTTGTCATTTGTCATTTATTCATTTATGCTAGTATACAGAGTATTTGCACAAGTCAATAATACAATAAAGTTTAATACAGTGTAGAATAACAAGTCACTAATACTTAATACAATAAATAAATAAATACAATAAAATACATAATGCAAATTATAAATTTTAAAAAAGCGGAGTAAATTTTTTTTCTTATATATCACAGATCTCTCTTGATATGATAATAAAGCTGTATTTATTTTACATGTCTATGCTACAGGAATTCAATTCATGATCCATAAATTCCTGAATTGAGTAAAAGGCTTCGCTTATCAGATATCTTTTAATCTTATTTCTAAACGATTTTAATGGCAAATTTACAATGTTCACAGGCAATTTATTAAGAAACAAAGGGCCATAATAATTTTTACTATATCTACTTGAATTAAGACGCAAGTAATCTAAACGAATTTTAAAGTTATCTCTTGTACTATAATTGTGAACATTATTTTGTGTATTATAATCGTCTAAATATTTTTTAGTTTGAATTAAGCTATTAAAAATATAAAGGGATGGAAATGTTATGATATGCTTAAACTAATAAATTCTTGTTTTACATCATCGGTATAAGATTTTTTTGTAATGATACGTATAGCTTTTCTTTGCAGGTTGAAGATTCTATTAGCATGAGAAGAATGTCCCAAACATACAACAGCATAAGCCATGTGTGCGTTTATTAAAGCATAATATGCGGTTACAGCTACTTGAGTAGGTACAATATGAGTTAAGTTACGTAGAACAAATAAATTTCTTGAAAGAATTGTGGCTAAATATTCAATATGACTATCCCAACTTAATACTGGATCTAACCATACTCCTAAAAATTTGACAGAATCTGCATTTTGATGATTTACAAGCGTTCGATGTGAAAAGATTAGTTTTTTTGTTTTATTTACATTTAATTTTAAACAATTTTGTATTAGCCAATTTTCGATTTTAGATTGATAAATGTTCATTTCATTAAACAAATTATTCTCATCTTGATGGTATCGCAAGAACGTTGTATCATCAGCAAATAAAATTACTTTACCGGATAATATTGTCGTATGTAAATCATTAATATATATAACAAATAAGATAGGACCCAATACGGATCCTTGTGGAACTCCACAAGTTAATAATCCTTCTTCCGAGTAAGTATTATTTAGAAAAACTTTTTGTTTACGATTTTGTAAATATGATTGAAATAGCTTAATACTAGAGGTATCGAAGTTATACAACTGTAATTTTTGTAACAGAGTATCATGATTGACGCAATCAAAAGCTTTCTGTAGGTCACAATACAAAGCCCCTACCCAAGATCCTTTTTCCGTACCTTCAATTACAAAATCTAAAAGACAATTTATAGCTTCGGTTACTGACCTATTTTTACGAAAGCCGAATTGTTGATTATAAAATAGTTTACTAGCTTCAAAATAATCTACAATTTGATCTTTAATTAACGTTTCGAATATT
>VTPC01085900.1:0-14989 GCA_011009095.1 Ignelater luminosus | reverse complement strand
AAAAACAAGAATACTGTGTTTGTGCCACCTTTTTGATTATTATTATTATTATTGATGTTGTTGTTGTTGATAAGGCGGTACAGTGTGTAATTGCTGCTAATTGGTATCGTGTCCCCCAGAGTGAATGGGGGGCGCTTGATGCTTGAAGGGTTGTTACTAGTGTAGAAAAAGCACTAGTACAATCGCCAAAATTAACCGCATAGCTAGCGATCTGCTTGGGGATACATGACTGGGCGGGATCTACCTCGACCTGGAGGACAGGTAAATTTGGAAAATATACGAAATCCGATTAGGATATTGCAATACATCCTAGAGAACGTTCCATCATGCTGTAAATAAAACGTGCTCAATTAATTGGTTCACCTCAAAGCAGTCCGGAACCGCTCGTCAAAAATAAGCCCGCCAACCCCTTTCCCCTCTGACCCTATCTTTACGAATTTAATAAAAGAAGACACACCGAGCCGTAGAGGGTCGCTCTACCGTACTGCTTCTTTGCCTATTTGATAATTCAAAGGAACGTCTTTAAGAATCCCCTGTTTACGCTCCGGCCCCTTCCCTCCGAGTCCACCAACCAACCGACCTTCACCTCTCCGCCGCTTGCGTCGTCTCTTCTTCTTTCCCGGTTGCTCTCTCCCGACATTTTTCGCTCGACATTCGCTAGCTAACCCGAGCGGTCCGGGATTGCTGCTTCGTCAGGGTACCTAGCCAACGTCTCAGAAGCTGGCAACGAGACGTATCTACGTGACGGACGGCCCAACGACGGACAGGGCGTCTAGCTCCATTGTTGCCAGAAGCCCCGCTCCCTTGGAAGCCCCGGGCAGCGCTCTTACTCTGGCGAGGTTGCTAGGCAGGCGGTCCGTGGCGGGTTCGAGTTCAATAGGTTAGCCTCTCGAGGCGAAGCCCGCAGGGTTAAGCATCGGTGGTGTGCCGGCTTCGTCGGTGGGGCGGCATTAGGGCGTTTTGAGGGGAATAAAAATATCAACTCATATGCCTAAAAATTTCTAAATTCGCGTCGGCGCCTTCAATCTATCTACCTTTTTCGCGTAGCGTTTTAATTCTTCCCACCATTCGAGTTTACTACTTAAACAATCTACCTCATTTATATTTTAAGGCCACCTATAACCTATTTTAATTAGGTTTCTATTTCCTATTTCCCTAGCTCTACTTTCTAACCTACATGTAAATAGTACGTGTTCCGCGGTATCTTCTCCCTCTCCGCATGTACATCCTATTTCGTCCTTGTTTAATTTACCTATTTTAACTAAACAAGATCTAAAATTCCCATGTCCTGTTAGCAGCTGTACTACATCTTTGTCTAATCTCCCAATTTTTCTCATTAATTCTATGTTTGGAATAAATTTTTGTGTTAATCTACCTGTAGTTGCCTTTTTCCATCTATAATTCCAAATATCTTTTAAATTTTGCCTAATCCTACTTTTAACTAATGATCTAGGGGCAACATTAAATATTTCCCTAATTCTTACTTCTACAGCTGCTTGCTTAGCTAACTCGTCTGCCCTTTCGTTACCTATCACTTCTATATGTGCTTTTATCCATCTAAATCTAATTCTTACTGAATCTAACACTTCCTTATATATTTTCCACGTTTCCGCCTGTAAACTAGTTGGTTGCCGCATTCCCTGTAACGCTAATAATACTGATCTGCTATCGCTATTTAAAGTACATTCCCTAAATGCAAAATTATTCTCCCTAATGTACTTTAATGCCTCTCTAATAGCCAATAGTTCGCATTGAAAGATGGAACACCCCGATACTAATTTGAATTTCCCATTTTTAATTTCCCTATCTTCGTTA
Source organism: Ignelater luminosus (assembly GCA_011009095.1). Taxonomy (NCBI): domain Eukaryota; kingdom Metazoa; phylum Arthropoda; class Insecta; order Coleoptera; family Elateridae; genus Ignelater; species Ignelater luminosus. The sequence goes on along the minus strand of VTPC01085900.1, from coordinate 13,174 downwards.
TATATAACATATGCCGCGCCTGCGCTACCATCTTCTAATCTAGATCCGTCAGTATATATTTGTATGAAATCCTCCTTTTCCAAATTTCCAATAAAAAATTGAAATGTACCTATATCTGCCGGATGTCCTAAATCACCTATATTTGCTCTACTTTCTATTTCCCTTCCTTGCAAACCTAATGTTTCTAAAATTCCCACTGATCTATTCTTAAAAATTTTGTATTTATCTAGTTCTGCTTTTAAAAATAAATCTATTGGCGTAACCTGACTAAGAACTAACACTGCTTCCGTAGATACTGTATTGTATGCTGCCGCCGCTGTAACTGCCAAAATTCGTTGTACGCTTAATAATTTTTGTTTTTGTCTAACTTTTAAATTCCCTGCCCATATTTCGGCAGCATATGAAATTCCTGGCTGTATCGCACCTTCGTATACCCTAGCTGCAGAATTACCCCTAAAGCCCCACGTTAATCTAGCTGCAGCTCCTAATCTATTTGCTAGTAATTTTCCTTTTTGAGTAATATATTCGATGTGGCTATTCCAAGATAACCTGTCATCTATTAAAACACCTAAATATCTAATACTATCCTTGCAGTGAATTCTATCTTCGCCCATTCGAAAAGTTGGTTTTTCCTGACCTAAACTTTTACCAAAAAATAAAGCCTCGGTTTTACTCGCGTTAAATTTTAGTTTTTCATCTTTTGCCCATTCTAATAATTTGCCTAACGCATCTGATCCTCTCTTTTTTTTAGTGTCTTAAACTGGGATGCCCTTACTATCACTAATGTATCGTCTGCAAACGATACGCTTTCGCAACCTTCTGGTAAATCTACCCTAAATATACTTTCATATAATAGATTCGAGTAGATCGGTCCGGAGCACGAGCCTTGTGGGCAGCCCCTTTCTAATCTCCTGGACACTGTACTTAATGAAAGTTCTACCTGAGCTATTCTATCTGTAAAAAAGCTTCTAATTAATTTTGATAAATTTTTTGGGCAATCCCTTCGCTCTAACTCTATTATAATCCTAGGCCACCAAGCGTTATCGAATGCCCCTGCGATATCCAACGCGATTAATGCGCAATATTCTCCCTGCATTTTCGCTTTTTTAATTATCTCTCTTACTCTATGTATCGCATCGGTGGTGGTACGTCCTGATCTAAACCCGTACTGTCTATCGTTAAACCCCCCTTGTCTATTAACTAAATAAACTACTCTATCTGCATTTATCCTATCTAATGCTTTACCTATAAGTGGAAGCAAACTAATTGGTCTAAAACTGCTAGGGTTCGAAATGTCATCTTTGTCTGGTTTCGGAATAAATTTTACATTATGATGCTTCCATATTGTCGGAAAGGTTCCCTGTTTTAAAAATAAATTAAATAATGTAACAAAAATTTTACTGTTAATTTGGAAGGCTTTTTGTACCGCGTCAGCTGTTATACCATCCCGCCCTGGAGCTTTTTTCGGATTCATTCTAGTACTAGACCTTTTTATTTCGTTATAAGAAAAATCGCGTTCTATAATTTCCCCACCCTTCGCGTCTCTAGCTCCTTGCATAATAAATTTTTGTAAATTGCTATCGCTATCTATGTTATCTACTGGAAAGAATTTTCCTAATAAATATTCAGCTGTTTCCCTTGCGTCGCGTGTATATTCCCCATTTTCTTTTTTAACACTAGACATAATAGCGTTCCTATCCTTTTTTCCTCTTATAACTTTATAAGCTATTCCCCAAGGATCCCTATCTGAATTTACACCACAAAATTCTTTCCATTTCTCTGTTCTTGTTTCTTCTATTAAATTCCTATATTCTCTTTTTATTATCCTATATTCTTCTTTCCTAACTTCTCTTATTTCCCCTCTAGCTTTTTGCATTTTTCTCCTAGCCTTTCTAGCTTCTGCCCTTTTTATAGTTAATTCCCTAGTCCACCACGGTACGCTTATCCTAAAATCTTTACGTTCCGGCATAGATTCCCTCGATGCTAACATAATTGCATCGTTTAATTCTTTCGCCTGCGTTTCTACACTAATTAATTTGTTTTCTAATGTAAATTCTAATTCCTGAATTGATGCTTTAAATTTATTTTCAAATTTTTCCCAATTGGCCTTTTTATTACAAAAACCTCTATTATATCTTATTGATTCTGAATTTCCTAATCTAAATTCCCATCTAATTAAACAGTGGTCACTAAGCGTTTCCTCATCTGAAATCTCCTATTTATTTATATTTATATAAGCTAAATAGCTAGCTGCAGTAATATCAATATTACTCGTTCCTCTATGCCCTACAAATGTCGGTTTATTCCCTATATTTAGAACTATCAATTCAAATTCTTCGAATACCTCAACTATTTTATTTCCTCTACTATCTTCTTCCTCGCTTCCCCATAAACTACTTTTCGCATTAAAATCCCCTCCTACAATAATCTTTTGCCCTTTCCTAATATTTTTTAAATTATTTAATACCTTACGTAACCTATCTATTAATTCCTCTTCTAAATAACTACTTCTAGTTGTGGACCTGGAGGACAGTAAGTGAGTCCTGCCAGTGGTCCGGGCTGGTACCGTCCGGGCAGCGACCTCAGGGGCGCTTGAACCCCTGTATGTGCCTGCACTGCTATCCTACAGGAGGAGCGGTCTCCGGGGAGTTGAGTGCTATGACGGTGATAACATCTGGTCGTCCAACGCGTCAGTTGGATGGCATCACAGCACGATGAGTGCTTGTTAGAGGTCACAATGATCCAGGCAGTGCACTGAAGATGACGGCCAACAACACCAGGATGCGATCTTCTAGACGCGACAAGGGACGCTGCTGGCCAACCCCTCTCACTCCTGTAAGTTTTCAGTAATGTGTTTGCTTGGTAAGACACTAATGCATGAAACCTTCTTTATAAAGGAAGAATTTTTGAATATGGTCCTCTATTTCTACACTTAAATGGCAACTCAATGAGGCGTGAAGTCGACCGACCCCGAAGCTTACAAGGGCCCCTTTCAGTATATTTGAAATTTATTGCTACGCATGTTATACTTTACCTTCTTAATGTGGTTTTGTGGAACGTTTAAATAAGTACAGGCGTTTAAATTTATAAAAAAAAAATCTGTTCCGTTTTGTGTTCTACACTGCGATCAAATAAAAATAAGATCTAAATCTAAACCATCCTGTAGGCCAGGCAAATTAGAGTTCTGGCAAGGAAGCCTTTGGCATTTGTGCAGCATATGGTTCTCAAGAGTTCCTCAGGTGCTGCTTCTTTAGTAGTGGGAACTGGCAGTAGGCCGGGTTTTGAAGCCTTCCATCTCCACTCCAATGGATTCAGTTGGTTGCTTTTTCACGCTTGCACCTGTAAACACGCCCTCAAAGAATGCTGTCGAGCAGCTGCTTCTGCGGGAGACAAAAAAGAGAAGTTGAATGATGTCTTTGTTAGAAATTTGTCAAAGATTTTTCAGCGTAGCTTTGAGGAGTTTCAGTTTTCTTTTACCAATAAACGATGAAGTCGTATCGCAGCCACTAAATGCATGTAGGAATAGTATGTTGTCATTAGATACTTGAAAAAACTTGAAATTTAAGTGGCTGTAGACTACATTGTCTAGTCTGCTTTTGCCTGGCTTCAACATATAGATTTTGGGAGACAATGGAGCTGAAGCAGGCAAAATCACTAGAAGGTCGGTGCTTAACGCTTGCTTAACGTTAAAGTGTTTAGCTTCCAGTAGTGGAATCAATAAAGAAATGAGGCGCTGTCTATTTTGTTTATTCGAACGAAACAATTTTTTTGCCATGGTTACTGACATTGTTTCATTAAACGTGACATTTGATGTAGCTTTTTTGGTGGCCCTGCGCAGCCGCTCAGCTGATTTAGTACTTCTCTCACTTCCCACATCAAATACAATCAGACCTTTTTGCCACACCAATGCTTGATGTAGTCTACATACTCTGTAATTGTGGAAGAAATTGGTTCTTGTGTCTGCAGTAGAAATCCTCCATCTACGACAAAATGTGCCTTTTCAAAATCAATTGGGTCTTTATGTCATCAAACATAGAGAGAAGATACGGGGCCAACTCATACTGAACATATTGCTGAAGCTCTTCATTAAACTTTTTGTGGAACGAGATTTTGCCAGAAAATCATTTCAGCGTTTACAGGAACGAGTTTATTGTGCATTGTGATTTGAGATGTCATCCTTTTTAGAGGTAAAATTCGATTTTTTCTTTGAAACTTCACACTGCCAAAGTTGCCGCCAATAATTTTTGAAATACATAAATTGCCAATTTTACCAGTTTTGTGGCAATTCATCTTTTCATTACCTACTATGCCAGTGCTAATGGATATTACATCCTCATGAACAGGGAAAGGATCACGTGACAAAAACTAGTCATACAACGTCTTGGCATCTGCATTGTTTCCTTGTATTGTTGCATTTCTAGCATCCAAATGCTGCTTAGTAGTTGCAAATGAAACAGCACAAAACTGCTCGACTTGGTCTATGATGTCAATAGCTGTAGGCATCGAAGCAATCCACCTTGCCAGTGTGCTATCTGCTAATCCTCTACCGTGCATTAAGCTATCACTATTCTTTGTTGCATGCATCAGGGTTTGCTCAATCGTCATATTAGACCAAATTCCTGCAGAAAATTTATTTGACCTTCAGATTGTGAACCACCTCTTAATTATAAAAAGCTCATATTCGTGTCGGGTAAGTGATTGGTTTCATGTATTGTAAGCATAAATGGTATATTTTGTATAAAGGTAGTGGCTACTAGCATAAAAATATGGAAGCATATTCTTAATACATGGCCAATGCAACTGCCAATCTCCACTCCCCTCAGTTCGCACAAATTTCTTTACAAAATTTACAGCTTTTTAAATACTGCACCCACAATCGTGCTGCACCTCCATTGTTAGCAACTTATTTTGTAACCAAAGACGCATCTACATCCAGATTCTTTGTTTCAAAATCATTAAAAAATAACTGTTAGTGCTAAATGCCCTTCCTCCGTTATATCGATCTTCGATAAAATAATTTGTGCCAGTCAAGTATGCCAATAGATGGTCCCGTAATGCTCTTGATTAGGGGTGTCCACTCATCATCTTCTTGGTGAATGTAGTTGAGTAGCTAATACTAAACAAGTCCTGCAGTCCACTTCCATCCGTAATGTATTCTGAAAGCCCTTAAGGCGAACAATGACAGATCTCAAGTCATTGTTAGGATTAAAGGAAGTAACGATGTCTCGAGCTTTGATATAAAGAGGCTGGTCAAATGTGACTAAGCAGTTCTTCAGATTATGTGCCTTACATTCTTGTGCTGCAGGCAAAAGAATGATATATACCGTATCATACTATGAGGGGGGCGAATACACTATATTGCTTGCATGAGTCCATTCCAGCCTGAAATGTTGTTTACTGCTTTCCATTTGCCGTACATCCTGAGCAACATATCATTTGACAATTGTACTTTGTTTGAGTGGTAGTTAATAATTAAATTGATTAGATTGTGTATCAATATTTTCAACAGTCCTTTGTCTTTTCTTTGAAATAAAACTAGAAGAATAGTTTAAAATTTTCTTAAGGCAGTTGCAATAGAAACGCTTTTAAATTGTTAGATGGACTCTCCAGCAAAAATTGACGATTTTGGTGTTACAAATTGGATGCCACCTATGGCATAAAAAGTGTTTCTTCCATCAATAATGTCAATATTGACATCCGCATTACAAAAAAATTGTCTTGGGCGATTTCCACTGCCTTTTGCATGCTGGATTTTTCATACTGGTTGATACTTATCATTGTAGGAACTGTAGCACCCTGCAGCTGATAGCACATCTACAGCATCTCTTGATCCATATTTCTTATACACCAATAGTCCGTGAGCTAGTTGTATATTGGAAGCAAAGGATCTTGGTCTTTTAGCTGAAATAACTCCTTGTGCAAGACAGTTGATTTTCGTTTTTAGTTTTAATTGGTCTCCTTTCTTTTTTGATCATTCTAAGAAGTAATGAAACATGTCTGAAAGGGGAGTACGTCACCACTTCATAAACTCGTAATCTGATGTTTTCCAAGATTACAGGCGCTGCAGTTTCAATAATTCGGTTGCGTTCTTCTTGTTGGTCTTTCCTTCTGGCCTCACACCACATGTCCAATGTGATGGGATGAACTGTGTTTCGAAAGCATATCATGGTTTACTTTTCCAACAAACAACAGATCTTCACCATACCTTTCGAGCAGTCTTTTTTGTATGGTCTCGATCTTTGGGATGTATCCATTGTAGTTCTCCAGAATGTCAACGAGCACGAATTTGTATTCCTTTTTTTGCTTTCAAATGGTTGCAAATGAAATTTACTCAGGCAGAAACCTCATCATTTTTTGGTCGTCCGCTGCTGTTATGTGTTGCAATCTCAGTTTTGAAAAACCTTTTTGCAAAATTAGCATGATACCTACACTCAGCAGCAATAAGATCTTCAATGGTCCGACTCGAAATTTTACTTTAAGTCCCGTATTTCCATTACCAAATTTGAAAAAGTCTTTGTAGGTTTTTTTACCTCTTTTTTCATGTAATCCTTGATGCGCCTTCTTTGCAAAACAAACAGTTTGCTTTAAGTTCAAATTTCTGAACAGACAATCGAGGAAAACGAGGCTCATTTTCTACTGCAGCTGGTTTAGCGTAATGCTCCGTGAAGGTTTGCCAAAACAATATGTTTACCATTCTATCTCATCTTACTTCTCTCTGTAAGCGTTTGTATGTCTTTTTCTTTCACTGTGGTGTCACCTACTCCGTCTACAACACTTTCACCGCAAATAAAAAACTCGGACATCGCGCTGACAAACTGAGAAACAGGAACAGTTAGTTGACGACTGACCGGGGGTGAGTGCGTGGGCATCATAGGAAGTGTAAGATGTGGTAGTGTGAGGGGTTAGCCGATAGCCACGTTCCACTAACTCACAACTGAGAGCCCCTCCGCCTTTTTATCACCGACGCTACGCGACGCCTAGCCCCTGGCTCCACTTAACACATCTTTAACACTTTTACTACAAAGTAAAAATACAATGACATTATAGCTACCTTGGCTTTGGAATAGTCCTGTGAGGTTCTTATTTTTTTTACTTAAAAAAGAGAAATAGCCTAGGTTTGGTCGTAGTGGGGGAACGGGCGCAGTAGAGTCTAGTGCCGCCCCTGATACGACTCAGAATAGTCATCTCGACCAGGTAAGATTAAATAAAGCAAAGTTAAATCACTTGGCTTTTAAAATTTAAAAAGTGTAATATATATGTACTTACTAGTTATACCAAGGCAAAATCGTAGAGAACGTCCTGGGTCATTATTCTTTGAAATGTGGCTGGTGCTCCTTTTAGACCTAAGGGCATGACCTTGAAACGATAGGAATGAAAACCGCTGTGTATTTACGACTGGATTGTTCCATAGGCACTTGTCAGTATCCTAACTGGAGATCGATTGAAGTAAACGCTCGTGCTTGGCGCAGATTTCGAAGCGTTTCTTGAATAATCAGAAGGGGCTTGGTTTCGTAGCAGGTCTGCTTGTTCAAACGGTGAAAATTCACACATTATCTAGCAGCATCTGCTTCATTTGCTCGTTAAAAATTCTCTTCTTCTCCTCCGAGCACTTATAAAGGCATTGGCGGAACGCGGCGTCTTCTCGACGTTGAATTCTAAGTTTTTTAAATTACGAAGTGGACGGCCTTAAATTCTTATTGAAGACATCTGCGAAGTCAATGAGTACCTAAAAGAGTTTGCACTGGTAGGAGTCGGGAAACTGAGGGCCTGTCTTGAATGATCCTCAGGGTTCACTTTATAGTAAATAGTTGTTTTCCTAATGTACCAAGGTAGACAAGCGGTATCGATGATGGCCATTTGACCATCGAGAAGCTTGTAAGTCAAAATAGCGGTTTCCCAAAGCTCATTGGTCGCATAGATCTCTTGGAAATCAGGAACGGATCGACTTGGAGCTGAAGCAGTTAACTGTAGACGACCTGGAGGTCCAGGTACATGGAGCAAGCAAATCAAAGTAGCGGTTTTGAACGAAACTGTGACGTGTGTTCTAACAACGGTAGCGTGAACTCGTGGCAACTTGGGTGGTGGTAGCCCTTGCTGATCGGTTGAATGGGCGTCACTAGGAGTCTTTGAAGCGGGGACCTCTCTTTCAGAAAAGGTGATTGGAGCTTGATTGAATGATTTCTTGATGACAAGTGATTTTTTCTTCTTGAATTCTTGTTCGCCAAGTCGCTGAGCGGCCTCAGCCGTTTCCCGAAGAGACGGGGATCAGGAATAATTTCTGTGGTGGTGTGACTGTGGACAGTGACGATACTGGGGCAGTTCCTTTCTCTGAGTCTGTAGGCTGGCTTTGCTCCCGACCCATGTGTCGGTTTTTAATAGACGAGCAAAAGCACAGTGGATCGTGAATGTGTCTTTCATCAATTAGACAATGAATTTCGCGACGGCTTCGTCCGCAGCTTATGTCTTGCTCTATAGAGAAAAGTGAAGCTAGACCTTTCTTACCTAGCTGTCGGATGGCGCAATAAATGACTTCTTTAGGTATTTTACTATTGTTGTCAATTTAGAGGAACCCCTTTCGGGGCGTCCAGACATGTATCTAAATACTTGTGAAGATCCTCGTGGCCGAGCCTGTGATATTCTGGCAAACCAACAACGCTGAAATATTGGTGGTTACTCATCTGGCTTGGTAGAGGCGACTGATGGTGATACTTGGGTTGATGTGGAAGTCGAAAATTCTATGTTTTGCTATACCGATGATTCAGCTTGTTTATCTGAGTCGTAGAATAGATTTCCAATCACTGGGGTCTTCTTCAATTGTTACCGGTTAGCTCAGTTGTGACGAGGGATTAGGTAGCCTTGACCTGCCAGCAGGTCTCCGACGGTAATAATGCCCAGGATTGCTTATCTCCAGCACCTCATAGCATTATTTTCCAGGAGTTTATGGAATGGTTAAGTGAATTTAAAAAGCCTGTTTAGGTTATACATTGAGGCTCGGCTTGGTGTTCAGCTGTCTAATGGCTACTTTTTGACTGCTTGAATAATCACTGATGAATTTTTCCCCTTTCTGTATTTATACATTTTTCACGTTGACTCGGTTGCTTTGCAATATGAAACTTCTTGTATCAGATTGATACGCAAACCTCCACAAAATCTTTAATGAGGGAGAACTCACCCAGGGCTGCAAAGCGGCAAGAGTACTTGTAAAAGCATTTTATTGCTCACGTTTACAGCAATAAATAAAAAGAAGCATCCGGATAATATTTTCCGATTTCTCCGTGTAAATGCTCTGTGAAACCTTTTGGGGTTAACACGTTTTTGCTACACCTTATTTTATTTTCTTTCAAGTATCTTCTGTTTTAGGCGATATTTCTATAAAGAAATAAAATTTTAGAAAACGCTAACTTTTATTCAATTGCATTAGATTTCAATTTCGTAATAAAACACTAAATCTCTTGTATTTTATTTTCATGCACTGGAATTTTAAGGAGTTACTACGTTTACTCATAATTTAAGATTACGAGCACATACATATAGGAGAAGTTTCAAGTTAAACATACAAGCCGTTCACATATAAGAAGACTGGGTATTAAGTAGACTTAGTTGCAATATCCTTCCCATAATATATCGCCGTCTTTTCTTAAAGATCTTAAGTCCTAAAAAAAATATATTAACATGGGTATAAGGCTTAAAGTGTAAATCGATAGGTGTTGGATGGTGTTTATATTTTAGGAGTAAACAACGCGAGAGTGTATTGTTCTTTTATTGTGTAGGGCCAGGAGGGGTATTAAATATTGTATCTGTCGCAGGCAGTAAATAATTTATGTTTCAAGAAAGCGGTTTATCGACTTGGTAAATAATATAACATTTATATATGTACTAAAAGGAAATGCTTAGCAAGGTGGATTTGTAATTCTCGTTAAGCAACCATCTGGCGAGGAAAGAAAATAAGGAAGAAGATTAATTAGCTGGGACGGTACTCAAAACGGGGAAATTTCATAAGAGGGCAATATTAGAATATTAAAAGCGGTTTATAATATCAGTACTTTCATTAATATAACTTTTTGTAACAACATTTTCTGAAATAACGTAATAAACTCGCTTTAAATCTCACTAAATTATCAAATTTGGCTAAAGTTAATTTGTTTTGCGTTCCTTAAAAGAAAATGTTTCGTTTTTTTCTTTTCATTTTGTCTAACTAAATACCTTTGTAATTTAACAGAGCTTTTAATATTAGTTGGTTTGGGTATGATAACGAAGAATTAAATTCTTGTTTTCATCAGGAAAATTATACTGCATACATCGAGTAAATAAAACAAATGAATAACAAATGGCAAAGGCACAAAACAAACAATAATTTTGTCGTTAAATGTCTAAGAGTATTACGAAACGAAACCATGATGGTTTAATTATTTAGCGAGCTGCTTAACATGGTAATTAGAGAATTCTTCTACTCGATTTAAAGTCGTCGTAAAAGAAAGAAGGGAAAGTAAAGAACAATACTGTAATGCGTTACAGTATTTTTTAACTTTAAACTACCTAACTACAGGGATGGGCGTGGTAGTTCACTAAATCAAAACGTTGTTTCCTCGCTTCAAACAAATGTAATTTTGTGCCAAACCAAAGTCACAACTTACAAATAAAAATCAAACATAATAGGCGTCACTCGCAAATTCGCTCACCACAATGTAAATCCTAAGATTAATTTACAGTAAAATTAAAAATGTTATCAATCGATAGTATGTAATTAGCATATTTTGATTTAATTTTTCTAAAAAATTTACAAAATTGCATTCTAAATCTTTCCGTCATTGCTGATATCATTATAACTTATAAAAGATTGAAATTCTTAATTGGACCTACAATTCCTCTTGCATCTGCGTACCAAGCAAAACCCAACCTTAGAAATGCCGTTTGCACCAAGGTTCATACTGCTCAATGCAATTCAGTTCCAAAACTTCTCTCTTAATCCATCATCCTATCCTTGGTGTTACTTGCGGCCTCTTTCATCTGGGCCGCCTCCACATTCATTACACCACTCATTTACCTTTACTACCCCATCTACCTCCACCGCTCTCCAGCTTCCCTAACATTCAGCCGCAAATATTACTTATCATCCCCCGACACCAGCTCAGACTGGATCACAACAACTCTTCTCCCACCACCCGTTCCGTTACCACCTGTTTCATTACAGGACTGCCCAAGTCAATTTCAACTCTCAAAACTCCGACCACCAAACTAAATAAAATCCTTGGTCTGATTGTATCAGAACCGACACGGCAAAAATCTCTAACCCACAGGACGACCCACCAGCCAGCCTCGCTACCCTGCGCCACCTCCTAGGAGGCCGTATCCTGGTGTCCTGTGCGATAAACAATGCCCCCAATCATCTGCCGCTTTTCTACAAACCTGCCTATATCTCATGGGTCATTTGTGGCGTAAACTTTGACGTCAGCTTGAACGCTCTCTCTGCAGAGCCGAAGTTTTTCTTCCTCATCCGCTTCCGAGCCACAGACCGCGAGACGATGCTTATGCACGCGCTAATTACGTGAAAGGCGTTGCTTAGGCGCTTCTAGCGAAGGGAGTCCGAATGTTCAGCCACACGTATCGGATCGAACCGTCTCACGTCCCCATGGCTCAACCAGTCCAGTTTTGTCATAGGAATGCATGGTCATCCTGCAAGCACTCCACCTCTTGCACTAAAAACTTCCTATTCTTTCTTGTCACCACGTTTCTTAACTTCTTCCTAAATCAACGTGACCACATTCGTAAAGTCCTGTTTCCTACCATCATTCAGTTCGTTGACCATCGGATCAAAGCGTCTTATTCCGGAAACCTGGTACACGTACACTTATTCTGAAAAACTACCGCATAACCTCCGCAATTATCAGTGCGACTCGGAACTGTTAATCTCAACGGCTGGCGCAACAAACCTTCGCTAGTTGCGAATTTGGTCCTAACGGAGCACATCTATATTCCCGCCATGCCTGATACCTACCTCAAAAAGTCTCACCCCCTGTCCCTATCCAGGTTTCGAATCTTTCGCAAAAACCACCCTGGCCGTCGAGCAGGAGTAGCCCTTGCCGTCCACCACTGGCTTCTCTCCAACTATTTCTCAATCCCCTAACAATTTTTGAACCTACACATCTTCGCTGTCACCATCTACCTGCCGGACAGCGTCCCCGTTCGTATCTTCTCCATTTACATTACTCCCCAGACCCGCTTTCACTGTCAGCACCGCCATATGCGATCCGGAAACTCCGACAAAAAGAGAGAACCATCTGGAGGAGGATTTTAAGCATGGAGCGCTTCACCTTTTTATATTTTGTTTGGTTAACCATTCTGTCTGTCTGATCTGAAATTTTTGTAGTTTTTTTCTCTTTTTGCTAAGGATTTTTTGTATTTTTGTATTTTGCATGGATAGCTTGGTTATCTTTAACTAGTTTCTGTAGTTGACGTAATCTTTAATTATTTATTATTGCAAGCAGGACACAAGGTATAACTGTCTTCATTTTATTTTATTTTTTTAGTGTAGAGAAGTGAACTTGTTACAGCTGTTTGTTGGTACTGCTGATTAGTTACTATTTTAGATCCGGTTAGCAAATTATTAAGGGTCTCTGGTCATCTTAATCTATGATTGATTAGCTGTAGCTTACAATTTATTATTATTTTAATGTTTCAATTTTTCTTTGCATCTTTACGTGTGAAATTTTGATTAGATAGCCAGGTGAAGCTAGTCGATGTTAATTCTTTACTTTTATCTTTATCGTTTTTCCAAATTATCTCCTGTATAGATGAACTTTATTTATTTGGGTGTAATTATTTAATTATGTTTTAGTTGGAAGAATTTTATTGTACCAGATGATTTGTGAATCCTGTTGGTTTCTTTTCATTAATTTGACTAGTAATTATAATTACGCGTTACGTTCTAGGTGTTTGGAAACTTGAGATTTCTTTTTTTCTTTTTTTTTATATATTTTGCTTTTCCGGTTTAGTTGCTTAGTTCTACTCTAGCAAACATCTTCGTTATTCGTCTCTCCAATGCACATTTTTTTAAATATTTTATGCCGGGACTGTTCATTGGGGAAACTTTACGTTAATTTTTCTAGTTTGGATGTAGACTTTAGTGATTGATTAACCAAGTGGCGGTCTTCTGTCTTCTATCGAATTCTTTTTT
>VTPC01085896.1:0-10498 GCA_011009095.1 Ignelater luminosus | reverse complement strand
ATTATAATAAGAATGTTCATCTTCATCTTCAAAAGGTTCAATTCCACCGAAAATAACTACGAATCGAGCTTTACTATGCTCTACCTTCGCCGGAAGCTTGTAATATTCTCACTGTCGACTGATGCTCGAAATTCAGCAAAATCGAGATGGTTCATATGAGAGAAACGCGACAAGGAAAAAATAAACACCTCTTATTTGTATAACTTTTTATTAAAAGCGTCCACGATGTTGACCGGCAATAAATTCCATCCTTTCAATTTAAAGAATTCGATTTCGAAATAAGAAACGAAATAGTTTGGCGTAACAACATAAAAGCTTCCGCTCGATTTAGCCTTCGATACTGCAGAAGGATGCAAGCTTTGTGAGCTTACATACCGTAGATGCACTTTCTGACAAACAACTTTATAGCACTGAATTTATCAGACAGTAAATATCTGTTTTCATCGGAAGGCTCCGAGGCGGAAGTTCAATCTTAGTTCACGACGACGTTTCGCTACTTTTTAGTTTGATTTGTTTGAGTGACGCCACTGTTGTTACCAACAGAACATTCAAAATTCATGCAACTTTTTATGAACATCTTCATTTCATTGTTTCAAGGTAAATCTTGTTTAAAAGAAATGAGTAATAAAAATATTCTGTTGGAGAAGTTTTTACATTCTCTCCTACCTTCGGGATATTTTTGTTTTTATTGCTTTTATATTCTTATTTCAATCTTAGTTTTAAAAACTTTTCGCACTAATGTCTTAACTTCAGGTTTAAAACTTTCTTGGAATTTTTAATTATCAATCTTTGCAAGTTATTTCTGAGTATTTTTTATTTTCTTTTTTTATTAATGCTTACGCTTTATGTAAAAGAAAGGGCAAAAGAAAACGTTATACATTGCTTTCAGGAAATAATCTTTAAAAGCTACTACCTTGATGTGTTTTATTTAAACTAGAAGGCGTTCTCTATTTAACATTCTTGATAATTATATCATGCGAGCTTTTTCTTGTATTTTGTGCATTAGACGTGTCTAGAATTAATTAAATGCTGTAAAACCTCTCTCTTATTTAAATTTCAATGCATAAATGGCAGAAAACATTGATAATATAACATCGCGCTTTTCATGTTTTTCATACAAGATAAAATGAAAATTTATGCTTGCCCAATATCGTTTTCTAAAATCTAAAAATTAAGAACTCATAAAAACAAAAAAATATAAAATCTTTGAAACAAGACAATGCTAATGGAACTAATTCAGTTTGGCGGCCTTAGACTTGGTTTCAATTTTAATGCAAAGTACAAAGTAATAATTTTCATCATCGTATGTATCTCTCGATGTGTTTATTTCATAATTGTATGTTACTTTCTTCACCGCCCATCAAATTAAACCTCAAAAAAGGTTTCAAGTTTCACAGGTCTGAAAACACAAATCTTATTTATCTTTGTTGTTTGCTCTTGTCTTTGTTGGTTTTTACAAACCTCAGTATTTAGAACTCCGACAACAACTAAAATCTTTAATTTTATTGGGTCACTAATATTTAGAAGAGTTGGTTTTCAAGAAATACAAAGACAGGATGATATTTATTTATTTATTTAAATAATATTTGTTTTACAAAAATAAACATTTAGGGGACTAATAAAGGATGACATAAAATGCTTTTAAGATCTTTAAATTTATGTAAAAGCTCTCTATCCCTAGAAATTTATTGCTCAATTTAATCGCAGCAATCCAATTGTAGCAGCCCTATTGCAGCAATTAATCGCTACTGCATTTGCAATTGCGGTTGTCCGTCCCAGAAGGAAAATCTGGAAAATGAGGCGCATGATTGTGGTATTTTTCTATTTAGACACTTGCTAATAAAGTTAAAGTTTTCTATGTTTTCAATTAATTTCTGAGAGTGTGGGTGCACGAAATAGCAATCAAACATTGTAATTTACAAACAAGCGAAAAACTACAGTCAACTGTAGGTATAGGGCCAACTGAAATAATTTTAGATATAGTGATTCCACCTTTAAAATTTAAGCAAACGTAGTGATTAAAAGAGAGTACTATATCAGCAATTAAAGCTACGCTGTAAGCAGCTGTAAGTTAAGGAAGCGAGTTGTGTTTCTCCATAAGTTTCGTAGAGGGTTTGTACGTAAAGTACAATATTCAAAAACGAAGTTACAATTACACATGTTCCAGTGAAAATTAATTTCTATTTTCCAGTACCGTCGAATATAGGAATGTGATCTAAAAACTGGGCTTGCTCTAAAACGTAAACGTAAGTGAAACGTAATTCTCTGTTTGAGTTTTAATCGGATCATTATCAAAACCATAAAAGGAGGCTGTATACCTGGAAAGCATCCGGTAATACATATAGGAAGCAAATCAATTTCATTCTGATAGAGAAACGATATAGGAACGGCTTAGAGCGAATTTGTGGATATCCAGGGGTAGATATCTACAGCGATCATGTACTGTTAATAGCAGAGGTAGAGATAAGACTGAAAAGAATAAAGACGGCAACTACTAGAAAGAGGTAGGATTTAGAAAGGTTAAAAGAGTTAAATAAAAAATAAATAGGGCAATAAATGGAAAGCGAAATAAAAGATTCAGTTAAGGACATTGCCTCGAAAAGTGCAGATAAGAAGTGGGGCAGTATAAACGTAGGTATAGAAAAAGTTAGTAAAGAAATCATTGGCTATAGAAAGAGAAGGAACATAAAGAAGCCATGGATTACATGTAAAATGATAGCCAAAATGGATGGGAGCAAAAGGTTTGAAACCTAAAATACAGAGTAAGGAAGGAAGTGTTATAGGAAAGCTAACAACAAGCTCAGGAAGAGTAAAAACAAGGCAAGGAATGATTGGTTTGAGAAAAAATGCAAGGAAATAGAGGCGCTGGAAAGAGCTGGGAGGTATGACATTCTCTCCATTAAGGTTAGATCTGTTAGCTGGGACGGAAAGAAGGGAAATGTTGGAAAATGAAATGAGGTAACTATATAGAACAAAGAAGGAGTGTTACTAAAGAACAAAAAAGATGTGCTAAGTAGATGGAAAGAGTACATGGAAGATCTATATGGAACCAGAGAAAAATCGCAAGAACTAACAACAAAAAGAGAGAGAGAGAGGGAGAGGGAGAAGAAGAAAAAGAAGTAGAGGAAGATAATATGGGAGAAGAAATTCTAGAAACTGAAGTGGTGGAGGCAATAATAAAAATAAAAGCAGGAAAGACTGAAGGAGTGGACGGGATACCAGTTGAGTTGATAAAGTGCTCGCAGCGAGAAGGTTCAAAGGAAGTCGCATCGTTCTGCGATATGATTTACAAGAGTGGACAGTGGCCAAAACGATTTCTCTACCCAAGAACAAGGATATAAAGAAATACAATGAACACCGCACGACATTCTGACCAAACATGTAGCAAAGATACTGTTGATAGTACTAAATAAAAGGCTAACTAGAAAGATGGAAGAGAACGTAGCAGAAGAGAAGTCTGGATTTAGAAAAGGAATAGGCACAACAGATGCAATAGGTGTAGTACGTACGATTGGAGAGAGATATCTTGAGAAGTATAGAAGATTGAACATCAGTTTTGTTGATCTCGAAAAGGTTTTCGACTGTGTGTGTTGGAAAAAGCTGATGAGGATGTTAAAAGAAAATGGGGTGGACTGTAAAGAACAAAGGCTCACAGCAAGTTTCTATTAAATCAGGAAGCGGTCATCAGGTTGAGAGATAAAAAAACGGGTTGGTTCAACAGGAGTAAGACAAGGATGCCCATTGTTACTCATGCTCCTTGACATATATGCAGTTGAGCATTGCTGGAAAAAGGAAAAATG
The DNA here is from genome assembly GCA_011009095.1 of Ignelater luminosus. Lineage (NCBI taxonomy): Eukaryota > Metazoa > Arthropoda > Insecta > Coleoptera > Elateridae > Ignelater > Ignelater luminosus. Next base: position 6,698 of record VTPC01085896.1, on the reverse strand, counting down.
AGTGAAAGTGGGAGGAAGAAGAATAGTAAGGTGTGCGGACGACATGATACTACGTGCCAAAACTACGAAAAAGCTGGAAAGTATGCTCCAATACCTGCAGGATATAAGGAATGAGTTCGAGCTGAATATAAATGTAAAGAAAACAAAGGTAATGAATATTGGAGAGGAGGAAGATATGATCGTATAGATAGACGGAGAAAGAATTGAGCAAGTGGACAGGTATAAGTATTTGGGTTCAGAACTAACAACGAGCTGGAGATGTGAGAATGAGAAAACAAGGATTGCAATGGGAAAGGAAGCTTTTTTGAAGAAATGGAGAGTAATGGCAAGTAAAGTCAATCTAGATCTAAGGAAGTGTTTTGTATGGAGTGTCTTTCTGTGCGGGAGTGAGACAGACACTGAAGAAAGACAAAAAAGGATTTCTGCTTTTGGATGTGGTTGTGGAGAAGACTATTAGGCATTAAATAAAGAGAACAAATAAGGAATGAGGAAGTTTTGGAGAGCGTAGGGGAATGAAGGGAACTACTGGATGTTGTAAACAAAAAGAAAAAGAACTGCCTAGGACATCTACCGAGGAGGGACTGCTTAATGAAAGACGTCTTAGAGGGTTTTGTCGCGGGAAAGAAAAGAAGAGGAAGGAGGAGGTTGAAAATAATGGAGGAGCTAAAAGGGGAAGGAGAGGGATATGTTGGTATGAAGAGGAGAGGACAGTGTGAAGTCCTTAGGAATGATCTGTGCAAACACAGACAACCTTTGATGATGATGATGAAAAAACGTACGGAAGAATTGTATTGTTAATTATTTCATAAAGGTAAAATCTTGATTATCATTATTATTTTTTAGGTTATGTTGAGTGTAAACACTGGCTTACAAAAATAAAAATGAAACCATGCGCTGTGATTAAACTTTAATTTAGTCAACAGTCATCTTAACTAAAATCCAGAGACGTATTGCCACTCATAGTCAAATTACACGCCATGTGTCACGTTAATGCGTGTGAGTATAGGGAGTTAACATGTAATTAGACCATGAATAGGGCAGATCAATCACTATGAACCTTAGCGTAGAGGAGACAATCTCTATAATAAATACCAATTTTCAGGTATTATGCGACATGTGACGACGGGATGAGTGGCAGGCGAGTAAGTTTGTTTTCAACAGAACCTAAAAGACATTACTTAGCACTTAAGTCGTCTTGCCACGGTATGCCGACTTTACCGTGGTCGATCGTCTTTCCGAGCTTTTTGTGGGATTAAGTTGGAGGTTATTCATTCTACTTTTCATTCTTTTTAAGATGATGAGGATTCAGGGCCGGACACCTGTGGTAGCCGTCTAGTAGCACGACGCACAGGTTTGTAAAAAAGATGTCGATGGTGTGAACTTCGTGGTTATGGGAGAGTTGCCCTCTTTGTAAAATCAGAAATTTGTTGCACACCAGTTTACAGGCTGTTGCTGCCAAATTAGATTTTCCATTTGAATTTACTTTGTGTTCTACTTATCTGCCTTAATTTTATTGGTTGCTTGAGAACCTTGAACAGTCAACGCAACAACTACCTAGACCTTTTCTTTTATAGAGGACTTTAATGTTTACTACCACCTAACAGTGGGATCTCCAACAAATCTAAGTTTTACTACTATTTACTTCTGTGTTTACCAAATCTGCTTCCTTCTGTCGATTGGTCTGTTCATTCATAACAATCATCTCCCTATAAGAATTCAATTGGAGATATTACCCGATATCTAAAAATCTGTCTGTATTGCAAAATATAGAAACTATATTGATTACAGCCCAATAGCACGTTTCCGAAACTCGTGGTGGTGCATCTCACAGAAAGCCGGTTCCCTGGTGGTCAAATGAAATACAAAGAAACGTAATTGAAGAACATAGAGCTCTTAGACAATAGCCTACAACTAAAAATTAAATATCTTATAAACAAAAATAAAACGAAAGTATTTTACAACCCGAGTGCTTATCATGGAAGATATCCTTGTTAACTCCTGCAGTTTCCAAAAAGCAGATGTGGAATAAGATTAAGTATATTAGAGGTTCTTGTTTAACACCCTTGATATAGCTAATGCAATATGACAATTTTTGTTTTGTTACCCAGACAAGCCCCAAACAGTTTAGACAGAGCCCGAGCTCAACTGGCTGTTAAAATCTTAAAATCTTAAAAATGGAAATCTCATCGTCGTCTACTGCAAACGTTTGTTTTCTTGATTTAATCTTATCAATAGCCAAATAACATTTTAAGGCTATTAATTAAACACTAATAAATTTCGTTGTGCCGGCTCTGACCTAAATTTAATTCAAACAATCTTGATGATGAATGATAGCAGTATTATCATTTCCATATCTTATAAAAATATTATAGTTTTTTATAACTTAAATTGGGGGCAAACTTACCTAGAACAAAGTTAAAAATTCCGGAATTCATTTCTGCCAATTTTATCTATATTAGATATGAGTACGTGAATGCCAGTAAAATATATCGGCTACCTAGATTAACCTTTTTTTTTGATTTTTCAACTAGTAATGAGACCCGAAGAGCACCACCCTTACCTTTGCTGAGAGCAGCTTGACAAGCAAGTAACATTCTTTCGTTCAAAAGATTTAACGAATAAAAGTACAAAACTAATAAAATGCTCAGTAGGCGTTTCAGTCTTTAGAAATTATACTTTTCTATCGAGTCTTAAATCACTACCTTATATTTATACAATAACATGACACTGATATAGTCTCTGCAAGAGAAAAAAATAAAAATAAAATAACGCAAATCTAACTTTTAAACTACAACTTTAAAACAGTTTTGCATACACGAGAGATCTGTTAAACATACTTTTTATTTCTAACTTTTATCAACTATAACTCAGTCAAAAACTTTTTCCAAGCGTAAAATTTATTTTAGATTGTAGCAGCAAATTGTATACCTGTTTCTCGAGCATCGATTTACGTTTCGAAATAAAAATCCAAATCCTAGCGCGAAACAGAATGTTTTGTTTTGTTTAGAAATTAAGAGGCGATTAATATACAACATAGTTCGGCAAGCTATAAACTAGAAACACGACAAACACAAGGTTACGCACTGCGTCGTTATCCCACATTGATTAAGCGTCAATTGCCATTGATAAAGCATTGACGCAGCTTTAGGGCCCCTGGCGAGACCAAGCTTACCACAGTGGACGCCCCATGAAGCTTTGATTGTCAATGATCACCTGATTGATGTATTGCGTGCCAAATAATGTGCTCCATTGGCGCCGGCTGTTAATGATCACTAAAATCAATTAAGAATTCTGCCCCCTTGTGGTCATATTTTAGTCATTAAACGTTTATTAATGTGGACGTGTATAGCTCAATATTGGCAAATACTACACAAAGGTTGATAATGAAATGGATAATGATAATACTAAACTGACATAATAAGTAATTTTTGCGGAAAAACGATTAGATAATTTTGTTTATTAACCCTTTAATTACAGTTACAGTATATAAATACATAAGCAGAACAGACCTAAGGAAATACACAATCCGTCTTTTAAAGCCGATACACCGAGAGAATCTCGTAAAACGTAAAAGATAAGAAGCCGGCTAAATCAGAGAAAGGTTGCGTATTTTGGAGAAGAATTTATTGTTGTTTTTGTTCCATGGCTTACTAAATGTTTGTTAAACACTAAAATTATATGAATAAACGTACGCAAAATAGCAAAAAAAACGTCAGGTAATCTGAGATTAGGCACAAAGAATATTTTAGTGGTTCTTCTCAATGTTTCTAAGAGATAAAGGATAAACGTGAAGATTTTTTTAAATGGAACGCCGACTCAATTCTGGGTCCAGTAAATAAATTACATTGCTATCATTTTAAATTTCATTCTAAATTAAAAGTTACACACTCTTTCGTATACAGTAGCTAACGATCCGGTAAGAAAATTGAGTTTCAGCTGAATCGAGTCTGAGTCTTAAAAATCTAGAACTTTTAGAGTTAGTCGATATTTTTAAATCAATTGCATTTTTGTGTAATAGCAAAGGCAATCAAGACTACCACTACCAAGATATAATGACGAGGTGCCAAACTCAAGGTAAGGTGTGGCGGCATGGGGATATCAACCTTGTAGCAAATCAAAAATCCATGCTTTCATTAGCACTTTATTATAAGCGTTCTTGTGGTATTACATTGTTTGAAAGAGTAGGTTTACTATCAAGATTTGAGATGTGGATACGTCTCCAATATTTCAGACAGAATTCTCATTTAAATTTAATAAGGGGCAGTAAAATAAAGTTATGTAAATGCTCAAAAGAAACAATGGTCTTTGGTCTTCAACTAGAAAGTCATCAAAGATCGCCACTCATCTTCTCTGTCAGTACTATGTTCTTGCTTTTTCTTTTAACTCTATCTAAAACAACAGTTTCCATTTAGACAATAATTCAAATTCAACAACGGATTTTCAAAATTAGTTTTCCAATAACAAAAGCTTTGAAACACTTTCAGACAATACAGCATCATTAAACAAAGTTTAATGTTGACGGGACAGATCTTTGATTTTCTGAAGTTTAGAAATGAATACAAACGTTTAGATATACCTAGATCAATCTTGCATAACAAGATTTCTTTTCCGTATGTGCTTAAGGATATTCAGATCAATTCGGATAGTTCTTGATCTTCCACTTATTGGAGAAGTCTTTTTGCTCCAATAACGCATTGTGTCAGTTATAATGGCACCAGTGGCTTGCTGAAGTTAAAGAACTTTTAAAGAAATTGGCATCAACAGCAATGCTATCGTTAGAACTCTTTAAGTATGATTTTTCTCTATGCTTTCAACAGTTCAACTTAACCAAATCTTGTGGTCCCGACTAAAATCTCTACACGTTATCTAACGTTGCAATCCCAGTCTAATTGAATTAGAACATCTACAGCTGTCTAAACTCATGCTTTAAATATGATTTTAGGAAACAGTGTTATTAAAATGTATTTATGAACGATTCTAAAGACAAGGTTTTTGGTTTGCAACAAGCTTAGCTGTGTTATTACAAATATCTCCTAAATCTTATGGTCGGGTTTCTGTCTTGAAAAGGCGAATAAAGTGTTCACTTTGATTTTCTAGTCTTTGACAAGCTTTACCATTGAGCTTACAGACGAAAATGTATTGAATAATTGAATAATATTCTGAGCAATTTAACAATTTTTTGGCGAAACTGCCTTACTAGAGACAGTTAAAGAGTGTACTGGGAAATAGCAGTATCCACTATCTAGTGCTACACACGGAAGAATGGTTTCTTATAATAGCCCTCACCAATACGTTAGGACCGGAAAAATCATACCGACAATGCCTTCAACACTGTCTGGTGAAGTCCCAGAGAAAAGCTGCATTCACCATGCAATACTGCACATGGGAGGTAGTCTTTGGCGCTCTGATCACAAAACGTAGTACCAGAAGAGCAAATTGGCTGTCCCTAGAGCAAAGTCTTCATCAAACGACAAAGATTTGTCAATATCAATGCAGTCCGCGATGTAGTTGTTTACCATTCATTCTTCATTTTTCTTGGGGGTTTTCTTCTTGCCTATTAGAATGATTGTAATAAGAATTAATGCAAGCCCGTAGCAGCCAGACTAACTTAATAGGGGTGACTAAGGTTTGGATGCAGCGAATATGCTATAGTTGATAATGTAATGTAAACAAAGTAATCCAGGAGAAACTGAAGGTCAGAATATTTTTGTAAACCTACCTAGACAGTATCTCGTTAGGGGTAGATGATTTAAATTTGTTGAAGCAGCTCCTAAGCTGAAATTGCGAACCAAAAAGCCACTGAATACATTCCTGCTTACTTTTAGGCAGGATATAGACATAAATAAGATATATAGAATGATTTATATCATGGGCACTAGAGTTGAAGTGGTCTTCTTGAAAAAGAATAGACTAGTACTCCAATATAAAAAGTACCAAGTCTATGAAATACTCTGATAAAACGCCGAGATGTGTTAGATACGCAAAATTGTGATAAACTAAAAAATAAAAAACCAAAAGGGGTGCAGTGCGGGAGGGAACATACTGTTAACTATCGAGCCTATTTAGTTGCTAAAGAGATACAAAAACTCCTCCAGAAGCAAACCAAGAAGCCCGCTTCACTTAGGCAGCCCCATCTAAACAGCCTCAGCGTGTTGCTACAACAAACATACCGACCCCTGTGGAACAGAATGCTTGCAAAAGGACATATCACCAAGCAACCATCGGTAAAACTGACGTTGAACTTAAACAACGAAAGCAAAATCTAAGTTCATCTACCGATGCTCTGCTACAACAAATTTCGAACATACTGAGTAAGAGGGACGAGAGAATCTCCAATATCAAAAGCGCGCGCAAGGAGCGATTCCTTAATCCAGAAATAGCTAAACAATGGAACTCTAATGGGCTTCTCAATCACCAAAAGCAGGAATTGCAAACAATTTTTGACCTTGAGAGTATTGATGTGTGCTTCATCTCCAAAACACACTTCACTAAAGAATCTTTCGTTAGATTCCAAGATTACAAGATGTATCACACCATATACCCGGACAATACAGCCAAAGGGCGTAGTGCGGTCATCATTAAGGACTCTATCATGCACTATTAAGAGATGGAAATCCAGTCAGCAGTATTTCAAGCAATAACTGTCAATGTAACTAAAAATTATAATATTACTATTGTAGCGTTGTATTATCCTCCAC
>VTPC01085894.1:0-11703 GCA_011009095.1 Ignelater luminosus | reverse complement strand
TTTTTTTTTGCGATGTGTAGGGGGGTCATGGTGAGTATAAAACTGAGTTTTGACCATTATTACCGCTATGTGAAAAAGTTATTAACAAAAGTTGTAGAGAATTCAATTCTGTACAAAAAAGCTCTACAAATTTTTTGTGAGACTCGTGATTACAGAGATATAGCTGAGAAACTGTTTACACCCTTTCTTCCAAGATGGCGGCCAAATGGGTTTTATACTCACCACCGACCCTCTTATACATTGTAAAAAAAAACTTGCTGCCTACTCAAAATGTTTCAGAGAATTACTATATGACTGGACTATTGATGTCATTTATGAGATTTTGTTTTAAGATAACCTCAAAAATACCCAATTTTTTTAAAATGATTTGACATACCTTTTTAAGAATTTTTGTCAACTTCTTGTAAAGAAAAACAAGGAAATAATAACGTATGGCTGAGAAAACATTTGGTCAATTGTACAAAATGTCCCAATAAAGTTCAAAACATCCAGTAAGCATTCTTCAAGTTAGAAACTTTCCATAAACATTACTTACTGAATGTTACCGAAACTTTTGTTACATAAAATAAATTACAGTAATACTTGTTTGGTTTCTTCTTGACCTTTACTTTAAACTGTATTTTTTTGGTATATTTTTAGCTCTGTAGGTCGTTAAATAAAATTTGTCAAATTATTAAAAACATTTATTTATGGACGTTTTGATAAATATATTTATCATTATCAACATATTGGTTAGATTTGTCTTGGTTTTACAGTCTGTAATATAAATTAATTGTTACGTTTCTTTATTATATTATAATTGTATGTTATTTTACTTACGTCCTTAATATTAATTGTATATATTTTATTACATTTTAAAATTACATTTATTATTAACTTTTTGAAGAGACATGCACTAACATTTTAAAATAAATTCTTGTATTCTTGTGTAGATTGATATGTGGTTGTATCTTTTTATATTTTTATTTTTAAAGGAAAAAATTGAATATATAGGGTGGTCTGGATGTTTTTGTGTATGATTTTCTGTTATAGTATTTATTTATTTTTTTATGTTTTATTAAATATTTATATGGTTAATGATGTTTATAATGGTGTTTACTTTTGTTTTACCAGATTGTTGTAACAGTTTGGGAATTGTGCTGTATCTGTAATTGAATTTATTGTGTTTTTTTCTTTTTTTGTGTGTATCATTTCAAGGAATAGTCATTTCTGTGTATTTTCTTCTTTTTCTAAAATTTCTACATTGTTAAAGTTGAAGTTGTGTAAACTATCAATTGCATGTTCTGCTAGGGCGGTGTCTTTTTTGTGTATTTTGATTGAATTCTGGTGTTTTATTCTATTTCCTATATATTGTTTTGTTTTACGTAAGTAAAATAACATACAATTATAATATAATAAAGAAACATAACAATTAATTTATATTACAGACTGTAAAACCAAGAAAAATCTAACCAATATGTTGATAATGATAAATATATTTATCGAAACGTCCATAAATAATTTGACAAATTTTATTTAATGACCTACAAAGCTAAAAATAAACCAAAAAAATATAAATTACAGTAATTTTACAACACTAGTTGTTACCCAGTGAGTGTTTTCAATCTGTCAAAAATTGATATTTCTAAGTGGGTGCCCCATAATTAATGACACCTGAAGGATGTTTTCCCTAAGTGGCACCAACTATTTGAGTTTCTCAAATTTACCAGTGCAATCTTAACATACACATTTTGTCTCCTAATCCCACTTTCATCAGAACATATATGTTTTTCAATTGTTTTTCTTGTCTTGGTTGTCTGAGACGTTTATGAAAATTGAACCGGGTTATTCCTGATCGCTCTTAATTACCATCAATGCAATTTTTCCAACAATTGCTTTCATAGTTATCTTGACTAATTAGTTTAACCCAGTTTGATTTTTGTAAATGCTTTTGGTTACGTTACAGCTTCTAGCTGTGAGAGACAAAAAAATATTATACTGGGTGTCTCAGACCATCCGTCTGCCCCTATTAAAATTAAGGGATTGGAGATTTTTAATGAAAAGTACAGTTCCCTTACTAATTTTGATGTCTTCATTCCGATGGTGTAAAAATTGAAAAACTCCAAGCCACCCTATATTTTATTGCAAATTTGGATTCTAAGCCGCAAAATACGTAGAATTTATTTGAAACATTTTTTCGATTTGTAACGCAAAAAAACTGAAATTTTGCGATTATCCCACGTAATACACTTCCGATCAAACGATTAAAATAAACATATTGAATATTATCGAAATAATTATTAAGTTGTGCTAAAAGGCATGGAACAGTTTTTACATTTTTACACCTCCAGCTTTTACATATTTTCTTAATTCCAAAAACAAGCATGTCTACTGAACAATTTTACATTGCATTCTAAACTACATGTTTTGATCTGCTTTTAAAATTATAATCTTTTTTAAATTGAGTTGTAAAAAAATAATGTTCTTTCACATTAAAATTTAGATGTCAAATTTCCAAGAACAATACCAAAGTGTCTTTGTTTACAATTCAATTAATCTTTTGATCGGATGTGTATTTTGTAGGATAATTGCAAAATTTCAGTTTTATGAATCAAAAACAATGTTTCAAATAAATTCTACATATTTTGTGGCTTAGAATTCAAATTTGCAATAAAATATAGGGGTTTTCTAATTCCCCCTATAAGGAAGACTTGGGAGTTTTCAATTTCTACACCATCGGAAAGAGGGCATCAAAATTAATAAGGGAACCGTTTGTTTCATCAAAAAATCCCAAATCCCCTAATGTTAATAGGGGTGCACGAGTGGTGTGAGACACCCAGTATGTTATTATTATTTGTAACAAAATGTTGGTTTTCTTTAGCAGCTTTTGCCATTTTTTATAGGTATGAAAACCAAATCTACTGTTTAAATTAATTTTAAGGCTTTCTGAAGCATAAGTATCATGTATTTGGTATTAAATTAAATGTTAACAAAGATTTGACACCCACTTGATACCTAGCCCTTAAAAGGGTAAAAACTCTGGTACCCTTCATAATCTTGAAGACACCGGGTGTTTTAACATCTCTAGTCATAAGAGGTCATAAAATGAAGTCAATATCATAAAGTTTTCGAAAATTGAAAGAGTTAAGGCCAATTTCTTCAGTTTGTTTTCCAACACTTTTAAAACAAATGAACTGAAGGCAGTTGACTTTTTAAATATAGGCAATTTTCTTTTGTTTTTTATATTACGCATAGACATGGAAACATAATAAATCATCAAGATACATGTCAGATAAAGTAATAATGCAGATAATTAAAAGTTTCTTTTATTATAAGTAAAAGTAGGGGAAAACTTTTATTTACTTTTCTTTTCTATTTAAAAACTCCTTATATGGGGAAACTTGAAAATATGAAAATGAGTGATAAAGAGTATAGTTTAATTTTTCCATATTCATAAAAATATTATTTGGAAAACTTGTTTAGAATTAAAGGGGTGGCAAATACGAACTCGTGAGTCTTACTCTGAAAGTAATTTTTCATTGTACAGTAAGAAGCGACTATGATTTTGAGATATAGTACCGTTCTGAAACGCAAAGATGATGCTGACGTATGACATGTTTTATAAGTTGACACACAGATGTCACCATAACAAAACATGGCGTTTAAAAAAGAAATTCACATTTTTAAAATAAATTTTATATAAACAATGGGTCGTGTTATGAACGTTCTATTAAATATAAAAAACGTTTTAATAGATGCCTATTAAAAAAAAAGAAGGTAATTTTTAAAATTTTTTAGCTTAAAATGAAGATTGCTAATGGTTGCCATAAAATTAGTAGATGTATTTTTAATTGACGGTTTAATATATCATTTATAATACCACTCAATGATTTATTAACAAAAAGTTATATACATTGTAAAATGTTCTTTATTTTCTTTATCAAAATCTTCCACCAACAAGTATTTTGTTAATTACAATTGTCAAAGTGAAGTATGTGTTTACTCTTCACAGATTTGTTTTAATACAACCGTGAGACCAAAAATGATCTTTATCAAAGTCACTTCTAAATTACCACTAATATTCCAAAATAAAAACTACATGATAACACTAAAATGAGAACGTGCCTTTCATTAACAAAACCACAAAGATCACAAACACAGCAGTGGGATTCTGATTGCTCGACTCGACACGTATCATATGCGAATCGAAGACGATATCTCATTCCGATACTGTTCGTTTTGCTTTCGTTATCAAGTAAACATATAGCTACCATTTTTATTTTTCCGTAGCATTCGTAGCTTACTGAATTATTTACTGTACCGTAATCGCCTGTTATGTTTATTATTATTCTTTAGCCTGTTGCACGCATCGTTGATGTTTTTTTCATAAATTTCTTTGTATAAATATGCGTATTTATATTATTATAAGCGTAGTATTTGTATTTATTATTTTTATGTTTAATTTGTAAGCGTAAATTCTTATAGGTTAAATTTTATAAGTGTTTATATTTTCATTAATTTAAGTTCTAAGCTAGTATAGATTTCACTAATTTCAGTTCTAGGCTATTATAGATTGCGTGAATTACTGTAAATATTTAGTATTTTCTGGGTTAACAAGTTTCTGGTATGTAGGAAGGTGTGTATGTTATAGGTTATAAGTTTTTGTATTTCTAGTTTCCATTTAATTTTTATTTGCCGCCCTTTTTCGGATAATATCAACGAGTATACCGAGGTCTATTCCAAAGCAAATTTGTATGTAGTCGTATCCGATATCGAGTGAAAAGCGATTCTAAAACACTTTCGAGTTTCTGGCTGTTGTAGTCGACAGTAAAAATCGTAGCACTCAGCATTGTTACCGCGCTTTTCAAATATGGAATGCGTCTTTTTAAATGAATGTTAAGAAATCTAATTTATAATATGTCTTATATCCAAGTAATACTAACTAATAGGGTTTGGGCAATTCCAAACAAATACTACTAATAGTTATTAAGATAAATCAATAAATATTGCAAATTGTAGTAAAATAGCTATAAACAATTGACATAAACTGTAATTACAAAATTAAATCCCAACAACTCATGAAAGATCTTTGAATATGTACCATTTTATCTAGAAATTTATAGGTACATATATTACGTCAATTAAAAGAAAAAATACACTCAATAAATATTAATTAATCTAAGATGTTATATACAAAATAATCTTGTGTGTCGTGTGTAGAAATTAATCTTTTTCGTGTGATTTATCACGAAGAACACATTTTTTACTTATATAACCCTGATAATTATAAATTGTTTATTAATAAGTAATTTTGGAGTCGGCCTATAGTATTTAACGATAAATCAATATTTATTTGGTGTATATCTTTTGTATTTAAATATTATTACATATAATTCATTTTAATACGTATGTATTTAATACTTCTATTGTATTTTATAAACAAATTAAAGAAAGTGAACCCGCGATATACAAATGAATGGTAATAAATGCCCACCGGCTGCATATAACTTTTACTTGTAAACAAAGAAGAACATATTTAGATCATATTGTGTTAGATGAAGATGCACAATGAAGTCAGTACCTAACAAGCTACTGTCTAAAATCACAGCAAAGTACTTGCTGTCGATCGGACACGAAAGCAATTAGAATCCCATTTCGTAGCACTTCCGAGATATCCAAGAGTTAACGGCTTCATAACAATAGGATTTTACCACTGACTGACTCGATACGAAACGACACGAAAGCATTTAGAATCGCCAAGTATTGGGAAAATGGCGCATCCGCATCGTGTCGAGCAATTAGAATACAAACAAAATAAATCACAGTAGATAAAGTAGTCAGCTTTAATAAGTGTTGTTAAATAACTACTTGTTGCCGTTCTGAGACTACAGATGGCACTCCTATAGCTTGTAGTTACTTTGTTTCGAATTTTACTAACTCTCTAATCTTTGCCTAAAAGGTTAAAGATTGTAGTGTTCAGGTTATGCGCTATAATTGTATTATACGAATTCGTCTGAATTTATAATTACTAATTAGAAAAAGTTATGTGATTTTTATAGCAAAAACTATCAATAATGTTGCCAATACAACACAGTATGCATATAATGAAAAAATGCCATATATTTTTATGAAGAAATCAGGCCATTTTTCTTTATCTCTCTTGTATGCTATATGACTTTTTGCGATTCTGAATTGTACACTAAGGGCCGGTCTTTTTACCTTCTTGTAAACTCTCTTTTTGTTAAAAGACAGTTAAATTTAAAAGGTGGATTTATCTGGTTTGTAACAAAATGCGTCATTTCAAATAGGTAAATCTAATTTTTAGATAAAAGCCATTTTAATGTTGTGAAAGGAGGTTGGCATCACTTATATCCAGTCCAGTAGAGAGAAATATTATAAGAACTTGTATGTATTAGACAATGATAGCACATAAAACATCAAATGTGCAACAAAAATAACAAACTTGACATAACCTATAAACCCGTAAAATCACATGTACTCAATGCAATAAAATATAAATTTTTTTATTTATTTTTATTTTAATTAATTATTTATGTTTTATAAACTCATTATTCCATTTATTCATGTTATCTGTTTGTGGATTAATTGCATTAACTTCATTTATTAATTCACATTCCAATAATATTTGCTCTTCATCTCCAATCATGTTAATGCTTACATATTTATGTATTATCATTATCTCACATACAACTTTTATACCTTTGTGGTATTATAGTATATTACACTTCTTTTATTCGACATGATGTAAAACTTTTAAAACCCAAGAATATAATGTGATTTATCTAAAAGGGCAGCAGAGGCACAATAAAAAATATCAATTAGCCTTGCATTTTTATTAGATACTACCAGACATACAAAAAACTTTTTCAAAATTATTTTAAAAACTCAACATTTGCAATTTTTATAAGGGGATAATTTATTTTCGTATTTCAGTACATTGGCATCTAAAAAATATATCAATTCAGTCAATTTCATAATTTTGCATTCTACAATATACATAAAACCATAAACCACCATAATTACAACTAATATTGTCATTTGAAACTTTACAACAACAAAAGATAAACATAATTTACAGAGAACTGTTTATAATTAATAGAAATGTAAGGAGGGTCCAATGGACCCACCTTGCCCGGTTATTTAATAATCAATTTTAAAAAATTTCTTTTCATCTACTAAATGTAAATTAAAATATTTGACTAACAGATAACATTCTTCCTAAGGTATTCTTAGAAGTTGTAAACGCTCATTACCCTAAGACAAATATTTTAGAAAATATGACAAACTAAAATGGCCGCCGGATCCATTGGACCTACCTTGACCAGATAAGGGTTAAATGAAATTAACTAAAGGAGAGTTCTTTCCATTTTGATAAGTTCAACTGAAATAGACAATTGAGAACAATGCCTCTATTATCATCAATAAAAAAGCAAACTATAGAAAATAGAAAATGATGTGGTGTATTTATAAGACCCTTCTGAACGACTTTTTTATTGTATACGGTGTGTACCAATTTCGATGCTCACTATTGGGATCTCGGAAATTGTAAAAGACACGAAGTCGGTTAAATTAGAAAAGTTTTGGCTATTTTGGAGATCAGTTTACTTATGCTTTTGTTTTTTCAAAAAAGTTCACGGCTTACTTGATATTTGCTAAAAACGAAATTATCTTATTTTTTTTTAAACAAAAAGCATTTCCCACGTAGTGTGCCATGGCTTTAAACATATGAAAATCATTGGTTTTTGTCAGATAAATTACATTTGTTATGTAACAATTGCTAAAACAAAACAAAAGATGCTTTTAAGATAATTTACTGAGTATTCACAGATAGCATCAACTAAGCATCTAATGCCCCATAAAAGCGTATTTATTTTGTTTTAGCAATTTTTGTATAACAAATGAATTTCTTTGATAAAACGCCACGACTTTGTGTGTTAGATGTCATGGCACACTATGATGAAAAATGATTTTCACTTCATAACTCGGTAAAACAAAAGAATAGCTATATCAAACCATGTATCACTCAAAAGCATTTAAGGCGTACTGTTCAGTAATATGAAAATCAAGTAGGTATTCCATTAGAAAAAATTTGGATTTACGTTTCACTGCCGATATAAAACAAAAGACAATTGCGAAAATAATTTTTTTGTGTTTCAGAGTAAACTCTCTAAAACACCCTTTTTGCTTTTCTTTTCTATCTTTGCTCGTTCCTGAGATATTTCACTTTAAAAAATAAGATAATTTCGTTTTTAGCAAATATCTAGTAAGCCGTGAACTTTTTTGAAAAAACAAAAGCATAAGTAAACTGATCTCCAAAATAGCCAAAACTTTTCTAATTTAACCAGCTTTGTATCTCTTACAATTTCCGAGATCCCAATAGTAAGCATCGAAGTTGGGACACGCTGTATAAGTTATGTCACAGCATTATGTTTATGTTTAAACCATTCGTTTCAAACTGTAGCAGCAGCTACTAACTGAAATGCAGCAATACAGATTCATTTGCATTGAATGAAACGGAATGGTAGCGATTTGGATTGCTACATGCATTGCATATACCTGATGACTTTCCCTTTATTCGTCTTTGATTTGTTTATATGTCGAATTTAATGTGTAAGTCAGTTTATCATTTTATGCAAGATGCAAGGATGCGATGTTCATGCATAAATGCTGTTTTTCAAATTTCTTATTTTATTTTGGTTTAGAATATTAAAATGTTGATTATATTTCAGACACTTGCAGAAGCAGTCCGCACAGCATCCCAAATACCACAAGGATTCAAAGACTTGGTGGCTAAACGGTGTGAAGAAAAGGGTATCCTTTTTGTACCTGTTTTAAACAAATTTTACGAAGCTAAACAAGTTTATAGACTTGGTTCTGATGGTGTACAAGTTTACTTTGATAGGAATGTAATATTTTATTCACAAAATAATTCATCTTGGTTACCAATATCACTAAATAGATTGATAGACATGGTGTAACATAGTAGCTTTAATTTACTTTAAGACGAAAATCTTCATGCTGTAAATAACAAATATGCTTTTTTTAAATAAATTGTAAGACAACTTTTAAATCTTGTGTTTACTATTATTAGATCATTTTGTGCTAAATGTTGGAAGAATTACTAGATCTAGCCAGAGCTGTCAGTAATTGAACAAAAACAATTAAAAATGTAATTGAATTATTTCTATATAAGAGGCCTTCCATGTGAAATCACACAGTGACAAAACATAAAGTTTTCATAATCACTTGAAATTTTTTTTATATGTTATACCAATCAAAAAAAGACATATTTTTTTGTTTACACCAAATGTCATTATTTTGTATTTTATTCTGCATGCAAGTTTTCGAGAACTAACTCATCCCTTAGTATAAAACCGTTTGTCTTTCCTTTATTACACAACATAAAGACTTCCAACTTGGAGTATTTTAAAGCTTAAAAAATGTTCTTTTATCCTATAAATACTACGATAGGATTATTTAAAAAACAATTTGTATTTTAGAGGGTTGTTTTCTTTAATTTTAAGTTACTGCATTAACCGGATTGTTTAAAAATCTGGAAAAATTCTACTATATTCTTGAATGCATCTTCTATGTGCCATCCAAATTTCAAGATGGGATTCCAATTATAAATGTATTTTAAGAATATTACAAGTGTTGCTGTTTGAGTATGTGGAAGGGTACTACATATGTTACCTGCATTGTAAGGCGCCTCAAAGCCGCTCCAAGTGAAATTGAACAGTCACAAAACATCTAAAGTTAATTGTAAATTGCTCGAAGAATTTTTTATGTATTGTATGAATCAATGGAGGAGATACATATTTTTTATTTTATTTTGTCTATAAATTTCTGAGTGTTAGCGATCTACATAATATGAAAACGTTTGTTTCTTCCATTTTTAGTTAATGTAAAAATGTTTAGGTTAAATCATCTTAAAGTTTAGAAAATGATGTTTTACTCAATAAATATTGCGATATATTTAACAAAAAAAAAACAATTTTCGAGGGTTGTTTTTTCAATTGTAATTTTTAGCATTAATCCAGTTGTTTAAAATTCTACAAAAATTCCACAGGATTCTCAAACACATGTACTTTGTACACCAAAATTTTTAGAATAGAATTGCTGTCATAAATGCACTCAACTACAGACGCTTTATGAGCATGCGATGAAGAACCTGAGCCTAATAAGGGGGGGTAAGCAAACACAGCATTCCATAAGATTTCACAGAAAGTGATTCACCCGCTTTTTCAAAAATTTAGAAACAAATGAATTTGTTGCTTTTTAAGTTAGTTTAAAATCGTGGTTACCATTCATTACAGTGTCTGCACTATAATTGAATTCATGAGTACTCGCACTGTAAAAACTCGACGACTATTGATACGTCGTTGTTCACATGCTTGTCCGGTGTTTGGTAAGTGATTATAAACTAACCAAAACGAATCCCATCTTGAAATTTTGCGCACTTATAGAGGAAGTATCAAGGAATGCATACATATTTTTTTTTAGAATTTTAAAATATCGGGTTAATGTTGAAAATTAATTTTATAAAATAAAACGTCTTAGAAATCACAGTAGGTAACCATGAATTTAATTTTTGTGTATATGTATGCTTCTCAGCCCTTGCTTTATGCTGAATAGCAAGTCCCTGCCATAAACAGGGCAGTGCGTACAAATCTTCGGAAACTTTGATGCTTTGTAATTACCATAATCATCGAGTTATCCAGATATAAAAATATACGTATCTCTTATTTTGTCTTAGAAAAACGTTAAAAAAGTTTCAGTAAAATCTAAGACATGAAGGTCAATTTTCTCCAAAAATTGTGCGATTTCACATGGAATGCTTCATAATTGAATTACTTTAACTGCAGAAATACTAGTAATTGTAATTGTTTTATCAAGCATATCTTCTTTGGATAATTGTAATCGGTAATCGTTTTTATTTTGTGTAATTGAATTACTTGTGAAAGTAATTATCAGCTGATAATGGAATTATTTTAATTGGAAAACACAATTCAAAAGTAATCTAATGTCCCTATTTAGAATAGTCTCGATTGAATTATTTCAAGTTTCGACAGGCAATAAATGATGCACTGTACTTGCCTGAAAAAACTCTTTAACGTCAATGACATGTAACAGTTGTGAAATACTGCAACATTTCACAGAATGACAGTGCAACAGCTACGTTTATTGTTTTA
The DNA here is from genome assembly GCA_011009095.1 of Ignelater luminosus. Taxonomy (NCBI): domain Eukaryota; kingdom Metazoa; phylum Arthropoda; class Insecta; order Coleoptera; family Elateridae; genus Ignelater; species Ignelater luminosus. The sequence continues at coordinate 511 of VTPC01085894.1, read as the reverse complement.
AACATAATCACAAATTAGCAATTTTAATGTTCCCATGTTAGTCTGACCCTGTTACTACTGACAAAATCCCTATGTCTGCTTATTAGCAAACAATTCATTTCACACAACTAAGTGGCTGGAAAATTGACAATTCATGCATGTCTCAAAAAGGCAAAAATAAATGAATCCACCTTTAATATCAATGAAAAGTCTAACCTGTTTAGAATAGATTGACATTTGTCAAAATAAAAAAAACAATTGGTTAGAAAATTTGTATAAAATTTTTTATCAATGCTTTTGTCCAGGAACAGTCAGCAATTGCCATGGCTTTCTTTTTTCAACCACTTACGATATCTAATGTGTCACTGTCAACCATTCAGGAGCTTTTTCAGTGACAGTACTACTAATTGCTGCCTGTTCCTGGACACAAGCAATGAAATAATGTAAATAATCATAAATTGTTGAAGAAAATGTGCTGTTTTTTGTGGTCGTAGGAAAAATAGCATACATAACTCACTGGAAGTGTAATGCT
>VTPC01085880.1:0-25566 GCA_011009095.1 Ignelater luminosus | reverse complement strand
GAAGGAAGTAGTTCAAGCGATCCTGAAGAAAGATACTACAGGGAATTTTTCTTATGCATTTTAGATCAGGCACTCGTATCAATAGAAGAAAGATTCGTCCAAATTTTTAAACACAACGCTTACTTTGGGTTTTTACTAAACCTGCAAAATATTAAGGAGATGGATGAAAACACGCTGGTCAAACACTCCATGGATTTAGACCTTTTGCTAAGAAATGGAGGAATAATGGACCTCGATGGACAAGAACTTTACCAAGAAATAAAGATGTTTTGTCATACGGTGGACTTATCCTATCGGACACCTCTGGACTATCTACAACTTTTACATGAAACGAACGATACTTTTGCCTGTATGCCTGTATCTATCGCTTCAGCAGAACGAAGTTTTTCGAAACTAAAGCTAATAAAAGATTTTGAGCATAGAAAACGAGTTATGCGAGTCGATCGACTTTTCAGAAGTAATTAAAAATTCTTTAGAGCTAAAAGCAAGAAAAGTTAGTTTTTAAAATTATTTTAAATGTTGTTCCTTAATTACCTACTTACTAAGATATGTATGTAAGTTAGTAACATTAAAAGATTATTAATCAACAGAAGTTTTTTTTATGGTTTTTATAGAATTTACTCTACTGTAGGAAATACGTAAGATGTTATTTTTGTAGAAAATGCAGGGACCCGCTATAGTTTTGCGCAGAGCCTTGTGCGGCAAAGGACGGCTCTGAGAAGCACAAAAAGGAAATTCTTATTATTTCAATGGTGGTAGACCACTATTGACTTCTAACATTAAAGAGACCGTTTTAGAATGTAAGTACAATATTTTGATTAATATTTCGGTAACTTCCTAACTAAAATGAATTGAATATACCCTCCCCTCGAGAATGCTTGTCTAGTCATCATAGATCTTCCCCATTAATCTGTCAGTGTGAATATTTCGCTCCATTTTACTTAATATTTAGTGACTTTATTAATTATTTATTTTTATGTACATATTTTTTTATAGCAAAATTATGACGATAATCAATTATTATATAAATTAACGAAGTTATATTCTGCAACAATTGGTATGTACTTTATTAGTTTTAGTAGGTAGTTAATCTTATACGTAGTTATATTTGTGTGTTCTATTTAGTTTGTATATTTTAAGTTATGGGTATTTTCTGGAAAATAAGTTTGTGTATAATTAGTAAGTACATATGTTTTATGTTTTATATGAGTAATATGTTATTGATTATTATCATCATGAATAACATCATGGATAATATACGTACTACAATCACGCAGTCATTTATCAAATTCGTAATTGTAGGTCACTTCCATAGTCTTTACGTTCTCTATAGTTAGCTTGCGAGACTAGCTGAAAACAAACATCAAGATTGTTTGTAATATGTGCATTTGTTACGGTAGAACAGCAGACTAATAACTCGAAATGTTGAAGGCGGGAGTAAATTAAAAGGGGTACCGAAACAGAAATATAGATCAATAATTAGTTTCAAAATCAATAATGTCAAAATCAAAGAATCTCAATTTATTGTGGAATGGTGCTCCAGATCCAGATGTGATAGCGTAGCAAATAACCTCTGACCGAAAGAAAAATAATTTTGAATTTATATCTATTAATTGTCTGTAGAAATTTGGGCTTTTGATTAAATTCTTTCACGATTCAGAAGAAAGCTGCCCCTGTTTCAAATCTTTCAAAGCGTGCCAAAGCAATCCACTCAATCATGTCTTAATGCAACTTCAAAAAACGTTGTTTTTATGTTATCGTTAAGTAGGTCAGTCTTCCAGTCATTTTATTTATACTAGAGCATTTAATATAAATAGGTGCCTTAAGGAGTAGATTAGTATTTGGTTTTTGACAGCAAACATTGTTTGTAGACCTTATATTTCTTCTAGCACTAAGATAATCTAATAGTGATGGACGCTCTATTGTGTTGTGAGACAAATCATATACAAATTTTAGGGATTTTATTGCACATTTATCGGTCAAGGAGACAACATCAGATGAGGCTAATAAATCATCATGATTACTATCACGAGTAGAATAAATCTTATCATGCCTATATGCACAATATAACTTGTCCAGATCCATCAAACGACTGTTATAAATTGGATACCAAATAAAGGAGGCATATTCTAGCTTTAATCTATCAAAGGCAAAGTACATCTGCAGTAAAATATCACATATACAAAAAGGTTTGCAGTTTCTCAAGATAAAATCTACGGACTTAGCGGTATCACAGACAATGTTATCTACATGGGTGCTAAACTCAGATTTTACATTAAAACATACATCCAAGTTATAAACTTCCGTGCAGCAACACAAAACGCTATCATTAATAGTGTAATTAAACTGCACACTTTTTGGTTTCTTACAAAATGATGCAACTTTGCATAAAACAAGTTGTTTTTCTTGACATCAGTTAGATATTGCTAGTAGATCGTCCTGTAGCAAGATGCAGTCATTTATAGAGTTAATAACAGAAAACAACCTAAAGTCATCGGCAAAAAGAAGACAGTGCTATTTAACTGCTGCAGGTAAATCGTTGATGAATAACAGAAACGATAAGGGTCCAAGGTTGCATCCCTGAGAGACCCCTGATGTGGCTTGGAATTCTTGTGACTTAAGACTATTATCCTTTACGTATTGGGATCGATAAAATAGATCGAAAAAGGGCCAATAATGAATCTAATTTATGGAGGAGTAAACTATGATTTATACTATTAAAAGCCTAATTGAAGTCTGTGTAAATACAATCTATTTGACTACGTTTGTCTAGATGTTCTATTGTGTATTGAGAAAGGTATGATAAATTAGTTGCAGTGAAACGTTTTCTAACAAATCCGTGTTGTTCGGTGGCTATAAGGATGTGATGTCACTGTATATATATATATATATATATATATATATTTATGAAAAATAACCTCAAAAACTTTAAGAAAATTAAGAAAAATGCATATAGGTCTGTAATTAAAGATTATTGACTTCGTTCCAGATTTAAAAATCGACAGATTCGAGTACTTTTCCACAATGTTGGAAACTGAGATCATTTTGTGACGATAAATTCCAAATACACATATGTGAAAGGTTCTACAAATACATGTATACAGTTTTTGCGTCAAATATAATACCTATTTTTGCCATAAAACTAGGTATTTTATCTGATCCGGCGGTGAGTTTGTTATTCAAACGTTTAGTTTGATATAGATGTAGATTTATGTATAATAACATAAGTGACGTAATTAAGAGACTCATTAGCTTTATATTTCATATCAGTGTTTCCTTTATAAACAGAACCAAAATAAACTGCAAAAGAATTAACTCTGTCGTTATGAGTTATAATATTCGGTATGCGAGAAGTAATTTGACGACTGTCAACAAAGTTCCAAAATGTACATGGATGAGATTATGTATTATTCTCCAGTTTTTGTAGCATACGAGGGTGGTCTGAAAAGTTTCCGACCTAACAAAGATACAAGACATTTTTGCTGAAATTTTTTTTTATTTTTCAACATAGTCTCCTTGTAACTCTACACACTTCTCCCAGCGATGCTCCCATCTCTGTAACCCGTCCAAATAGTACTCGGCCTTTTCTCTGCAAAATAATTGTTTACAAAGGTGATTGCCTCTTCATTTGACGAAAATCTTTGTCTTCCGAGCGCTATTTTTAGATGAGGGAACAAATAGAAGTCGCTTGGAGCTAGATCTGGTGAATAAGGCGGATGGTCAAGCAGTTCAAACCGTAATTCGTGAATTTTCGCCATGGCAACCGCTGAGGTGTGAGACGGTGCGTTGTCTTGGTGAAACAGGATTTTCTTTTTCTGCAAATGTGGCCGTTTTTTCGCAAGTTCTGCCTTCAGCTTGTCAAGTAATGATGCATAGTATGCTCCTGTAATGGTTTTTCCTTTCTGAAGATAATTGATTAAAATAACTCCATGACTATCCCAAAAAACAGTCGCCATCACTTTCCCAGCCGAAAAAACAGTTTTTGCTTTTTTTGGAGCCGGTTCCCCCTTTGCAGTCCACTGTTTGGACTGTATTTTTGTTTCGGGCGTATAATGGTGTATCCAAGTTTCATCTACAGTAATTAATCGACGCCAAAACTCGGATTTATTTCGCCTAAACTGCGCCAAAAGAGCGTTGGAAATATTCATTCGAACACGTTTTTGGTCTAACGTGAGCAAACGCGGCACCCAACGCGCGGACAGCTTTCTCATGCCTAAATGTTGATTTAATATGTGACAAACACTTTCTTTTGACATGTTCATAACCTCTGCTATCTCTTTCACTTTAATTCGGGGGTCGTCTAGCACCATTTGGTGGACTTTGGCGATGTTTTCGTCGGTAGTTGCAGTTTTTGGATGTCTCGAACGTTTATCGTCTCCCAAACTCTTACGGCGACGTTTAAATTCAGCAGCCCAAAATTTTACTGTGGTAAATGATGGTGCAGAGTCCCCATACACAGAATCCAACTCATCTTTTATTTGCGAAGGCGTATTGCCTTTCAAAAACAAATATTTAATGACAGCTCGATACTCGATTTTGTCCATTTTCACAAAAAAAAACTCACATCAACTCACCCAAACGACTGTTACATAAAAACTGCGCGTCCAAAATGGCTGAAACTTTGGTGAGTAACTGTCAACAGATGAACAACGAAATTCAGTAGCTTTTATTTACGAGTGCTGCCATCTTCACGTTGAGGTCGGAAACTTTTCAGACCACCCTCGTACATCAGAATATAATTTTATAGGGGACTTCAGTGCACATAGTCTCTGTGGATATTAGGATATTTGTCTTATTATATTTTTTCCACGTTAATTCTTTTCTACGTATTAAGCGAATTATTTACACATCAAACCACACTGGAAACCTACGACTAGATCTACGTTTCTTTGGGACAGTGATGTCAAAAATACTGTAGATAATGTCGTAAAATGTTTTGCACACTAGCATCAGTAATATCACATAAATCAGCTCAATCTACGTGACAAAGTACTGTAAATGGTACATAAATATAAAGTTAGTTTTTTTAAGTTGTTATTAAGAGAATAGTCACTGGAGTATGTTACCTCCACAGATGGTTTAGATGTACTAGAAACCTTGACGTTAGTGGTTGTTGAGAGCGTAGATGACAAAGCAGGGTGATAAGTGACCTGTGCTTTTTATCACTAGTGTTTAGATTGCAGTGAGGGGCATTAATAACACAATGAAACAAATTCAAAGTGTCCATTTGACAGATAATTTTTACTGAGAATGGATTAACCTAAGACATGAATTTTTTTCATAGCCTACTACCTACTGGGAACTGAACTTTTAATGATTACATGTTACAACAAAAGTTCTAAAAAGAATTGATTGTAGTTTTAAACAAAACTTTTTATGAAAGTACGAATTGCAACGACGAAAGCAACAGTCACAAGTAGCAGAAGACAAACGCAAGTGACATTTAACCGTTTGGCAGTATAGAATTTGTTTATGGACGTGCCTCTGCTACCGGCGCCAGCACCCATTATAGAAGCCGGAGCCCGGCACTAATATTCAATTGCTGGGTATTATTACCAAAATACATGGCACCGGTGGCGGTTCCTGTATATATCCTGTACGGAAACCAGCACCAGTTTCCATGTATGCGTTTTTGCTGAAACCAGCGCCGATAGAGGAGGCAAAGCCTTTGTCTCGACTATGTAAATCAACTTAGTGTTTGATTTTATATGACATGGTGCAATAGCTTTGTCTGTCAGTTAGATAAGAATTGTTTCAGACAAAAATTCTAGTGCTTATGTTTTGGTAATTCACACATCTTTAGTGGAATAGATAATAAATACCTAGTTATTTTCAAGACGTGTTTGGTGCTAGAGCAAATATCTATTCTACTAAATAGAATAAAGTTGTAAATTTTTGTTAGACGTAAAGTCACTTAATAGTAATTGCTATCGCTAAGATATAACATCTTATGTTAATTTAGAGGCAACCTGCTTGTAAACATAGCTGTTCGTTATAAGCCAATCATTAGTTTACTATTCTGTGGCAGTGAAGCTATTAATGTTAGTAAAGAAAATAATACGACTTTGAGATTTCTTTTTATTTTACATTTATGTTTTTAACTATACAGTGTTAATAGATTTTATTTACAGAATCTGTTAAAAATGTATCTTTTAGATTTGTACTTCGTTTCATGTTACTGGTTTGATAAATATGATGATACAGCAGAGTTTTTCGATAGTATTTTTCCCATTTCCGTCTCCGATTATCCCTATATAGCAAGTATTGTTAGACGAATATATAAGGGTAACAATAAATTCCTATGCGCTGGTACCATCATTGGACAGTTGGCAGATCATGGTGTTGTTCTTACTACTGCTACTTGCTTAAATTATTTAAACATGGTAAATATAGTTTCAAATATATCTTTTTTTATACAGTGTGTCCAAGTTAAGGCGCTACAAGTAGGTAGGCAACACACTTTGCATATCATGGATATCTTCGTGATTACAGAATACAGATTCCAATTTTTAAAGGGATAGCTACGGAAAAGAAAAATTAAAAAAATATTAGAATGCCTTGTTTGTTATTTTGACAAGAATTACAGCAACAACCTTACATTATCTCGACTCGTACGACTTTGATCTTTAGTTATTTCAAAATTCAAAGAACAAGTGACATGAGATTTAGTCATTTACCGTATGTGTTGCCTACTTACAAGTAGGCGAGATACACGCATACTGTATTTCTACTGACTAATATTTTAGCAAAACATATCCATAAGAGAAGTACGAATTCGCACTAATTCAGAATACTGGCAAGGATGCGAGTGTGAATTAGCTCAAGAATATGAAATAAAACTGATGCAGTCGCATCCTCAATTTAGCCCACATTCTAAAGTGGTAGGTGAATATGACTTCGCAATAATAATAATTAATGGTCAATGGAAAGGTCCATATGATAAACAAGCATTACGCTCTAAGCTGAAAATACTTCCTAACTCTCCGGTAAGTATAGTATAATTATCACGGCGCGGCGTTTCAACATTCTCTAATGTTTATTTTTTATTCATATGTAACATCTTACTTGTTCCTCTTAATCGACTATCCAGTAAAGTTGATAGCTGTTGGTCAACCTAGTTTACACATTTCAGTTCGCCTCCTTTCTTCGTATAATTTTATGATTGTACTTCTTTGCCTTGTGTTTGACTATTTGGTTAGCTCCTACTTGTCTCTAGCAAAAATCAGATACTACAGTTATAAGAATTAAGACAAAACTGCACAGTAACAAAGTAAAACATAATCTTTATAACGCAATTAATCAGAAAGTGTTTAATCATAATAAAAATAAAATTTTTACTTAATTATTTTATTTAAAGAATACGTAATTGGAAGAATGATTATTGCATGTCTTTATAAACCTTTATTATCGTTTATTTACTTTTTCCAGAATCTTAATTGTAGTCTATGTCCACTTTTCTATTATTCTACGACGTGTTTGAATTCCTACCATCTAACCAAGGCTATCTAGTAAGGTGATAGCACATGGATTATTTTATAGTTTCAGCAAGATAATAGTATAAATTTCGATACAAGTGCGCTGTCACGCCATACTTCAGATGTGAAGCCAAAAGTTGAAGCATGAGGTGCAGGCAGAGTGCTGCAAAAAGGCTGAACGCCTGAAAAGTGACAGGGTACGTGTATGGAACGAAATTTCTTGTAATCGAGAAAAAACATTAATTTATTGTCAATTCTGAGGTTAACTTTGACAGACGTCAAGTTAGGTACATAACTGGAAAAACTTGTATACAGGGTGTTCTTAAATTGCATGGAACTGATATAAGAACGTTACTCTACGGTGAAAAATAAGACAAAACCTAAACTGAAAGACTTTCCTAGCACTTACTCTTCATACGTTATCTGTATTTCTGAGTCATGGTTAAAACCCCACATACCGACACACACTGTTGATTATAAATTGTTTTGACAAGTTAGACTTCTATGTGATGGTGTAACTTGTAATGTAAAATAATAAAAGTAGGCGAATCCGTTGAACAGCTTTGGATCAAAATTAATATCGTGAACCAACATCTTATAATACTAGGGGTTATATAAATGTACTTCATGTAGTACCTATATAGGTGCATATATGTATGCAATTTTTATTTAATAAATTCGTTGTATTCCACTGACTGAAAGAAGGTCTTTAATATACCTTTAAATAAAATAAATAATCCGGAAGACTTTAAAAACTTGCGTCGTACATCTATCCTTCCGGTCTTATCTGAAGTTCTGGAGAAAGTTTAGGCGAAGATACAGGTGTACTAGCGCATTGATATCATTACAGCGTATGATAAGAAGATGACAACGCTACTTATACTGCTAGATTTCTCTAAAGCATACGATACGGTTAATTATGATCTACTTCTCTCTATTCTGCATTTTTGCAGTCTTTCGTCAGATGCTGTTAGCTTCTTCAGGAACTTCTTAGCAAACCGTTAACAAGCTGTAATATACAAAAATAACATTCCGGAATCTCTACCCTTAAAATCGAGAGTACCCCAAGATTCTATACTTAGTCTGGTATTATTTGCAATCTGTACATCAAACTTGCACACTCAACTCCGACATGTCAATTCTCATTTTTACGCGGACAATATTTAATTAAATTCTCTTATTCACAGACAGATGCCAAACAAGCATGTGAAAAGATCAACGAAGATTTGAGTTTAATTATTTATTAAAATCAAGAATATTTAGACATGCGTATAAAAAAGTTGTTAAGTGATTCGTCAGTTTTATCACATCTAGACTTCTGCGACCTTAACTATGGGCCGTGTATGAAACAATACGATGCGCATCGAATTCAGCGGTTGCACAAGGATCATTTTCTTACATTATAGTGACCTACCTAAACAAATTACAGAAGGACCACAAAACCACGTCAACAAAAAGACTTAAAAAAACTTTATTCACTGAATTACTTGAAATGTAAAATATTTATATCAATCAATAGTCCACGTGCACACCTTCTCGGACCTAATGTTTATTTCAGTTCATTTATATTTTACCTTGAGGTTAAGTGGAAGAGAGGAACCAGTTTACTTATCTGCCTTTGAACTTCACCTTACAACTTATTAATTATCTATAACGTTCCTTTTTTTTGTAAATAAAGGCATTTGTTATTATTATTATTATTAAATAAAATCTTTACCGAAAATAGTCCCATATGTAGTAGCTATTGGCAACACTACATTGGCAAAGAAAGAGATGCAATTAAAAAGAAAAATGGAAAAGGTACAATTTAATTATAATTTTTTGCAAAATTATCAAAGCCAGTTGATGTGAGACAAAGTACCGACACCAAACAAAAGACGATCGCAAATTGGGCTCATTAACAATTCCCCCCCCCCCACACTAGAGGCGCTGTTATTCCACGTTAAATCTGACAAGTTTAAATGTCAGTTTATAGGGTTGAAGTTATTAAAATTTACAGGCAGTTGATCTGAGATCAAGCACCGACACCAAACAAAAGACGATCGCAAATTGAACTCAATAACAATTTTTCCTCCGCTAGAGGCGCTGTTATTCCACGTCAAATTTGACAAGATTAAACGTCAGTTTGTAAGTTTGAGGTTATTATAATTTAAATTTTAGAAAAGAGTAATTATCATTGCCTTATTGTTGCGTATTGTTTTTAAGTCTTTGAAAAAACAAGTGCATTTCCTATTTGTTTGTCGTCATCTTCATCACTTTCACAATTATTGTTTATAAATTGCTGTAAAATCGATTTCGTAGTGATCGCCAACCGTTTTTAATAAACCGAGTTAACTCAAATAACTGTAACATGTAATTTGTATAATCAGATCAGAAATATAAGTTTCCGAAAACGCGTTTAATGCGCAACAAAAAGCCATTATTAATTACTTTTTTTCTAAAGTTTAAATTCTAATAACCTTAATCTAATGGACTGACGTTTAAACTTGTCAAGTTTGAAGTGGAACAAAAGCGCCTCTAGCGGAGGAAAAATTGTTATTGAGCTCAATTTGCAATCGTGTTTTGTTTGCTGTCGGTAATTTGTCTCACAATCAACCGGCTTTGGCAGTTATAGTTTTGCTCTGACATCTAGCAGGAAGAGGCGCGCACATGTATCAGAACTCCTAACATAAAAAGTCTTACAAGGTATATTTTTCGCTTAATTCTGGTGTATTTTTCGCTGTTAGGTAAAGTAACTAAAATTTAAAGAAACTAATTATTCGGTGGTTAGAGTATACCTCACAAAACGATTACAAAAGCAACTTTAACCTTTTCTATGTTATGAACTTAAAATGGTTGTCTTTAGCCTGCGTCCTCTAAGCGACTTTGATCTTTTTAACCTGCAAAAAATTCTAGTCTTTTTAAAAACTTTTGGCTTCTACTTACTTTTACTTCCAGACTCAGATCGTCTGGAAGTAAACGTTTGTTCTTCTTAAATAATAGGTTTCAATTCAGCTTTCATGATAACTGTATTATATGAAAGTACTTTATTAATATTAATTGGATGTGTAATTTTACCGACTGCAAAGGCAGAAAACGATCTCTTTTTAGATGATTTGCCTGATTGCTACTTCCCTTCTTTACGGCAGTGTGATATAGATTTCTCTGATTAATCCAATGTACACTTTCTATCAACTACAAAAGTGTAATATTAATTGATTAAGTAATATCTTTCAGGATACACCACTAACTGCACTCGGCTGGAGTACTTCCCGTAAACTGCAAATAGAATCGACAGACCTCACAGCAACTGCCAATTTAATGATAATATCAAACAGTAAATGCCGTTGTTACTTTGGGTAATTTTAAAGAAAAATGTATTTAAATGTACATTGAATGAAATAACTTTTCAGATTTGAAATTTCGCAGCAAACTTTTTGTATAATAAATAAGGAAGTACAAAAGAGAAATCCTTGTCATTTAAATGCAGGTGGACCACTGTTAACTTCTAACATTAACGAGACTATTTTAAAAGGTAAGTATTTTGATTAACATGATGATAACTTCATAATGAAAATAAGTAAAATATACGATCCAATCCTACTAATCTGTCGGTGTTATTTAAGGTACTGATAGTAAGTACCACAAGAAATACAAACAAATAAATAATATTTTCTGTTAAGATTAACCTTGAATATTTCAAAACCAATATGGTTTTGGACACATATGTGTATACAAACTTTACTTTCCAATGTTAGCTAAGGAATTATCTCTTTGAATATTGACTAGTACTTAAGATATACCCAGTATAGGGCCAATCTATTTCAAACGGTCCAGAAAAACAAATTTTAGTTGCTTGACCATTTAAAAAAAAATTAATATTTTTACTGTTATTTGCTTCAAGTATGAGTAGCCGAAAACACATATTATTTTATTTTTATACTTAACGGTTTAGAAATGACGGCCGTTTGTACTCCACGGTGCACGCTGATTTCTGCATTTGCAGACATCTACGAAAAATTAATTTCCTACGGACTGGTTAGTCATAGACATTTCAAATAAAAACTATTGTTTTCTTTAACCTTGTTCTATCTTTTTTGTTCTCTTTTTTTTAAGTCCTAAATTGTTGTTTAATATGTGAAAATTGCTCTTGAAGGTTGGTGACACAATTTAAAGAAACGTACTGTTACACGTGTATTTATTTTTATTTCGTTTATTACAATTTATTTCCACAATTTATTTACACTAAATTATTTATTTAATTATGCACAGAAGAATTTATTTATCACTAATTAACATTTATTTCGTTCGTAACTACTAGCTGATTGACTGTAGAACTGCCCTTGGCTCGATCAACGCAGCCTTATATTCGTTCCCGCGTTAGTTTTCGATGGGGCTAGAAGATTTCCGCCATTTTCCCGCACATTCGACGGTGGGAGACTGGATAGTTCGAGACTTCTTCGGCACATTCGACCAGCTTGTTCGAGACTGTTCGGGACTTTTCTAGTATATTCGAGGGGTGGCGCGTTACAGTACTTTTGAAGAGATGTTTTTTTATAGAAGGGATGCAATATCAAAGTTAATTTGTTTCGTGCTGGTACATATTGCAAAACACTTCATGCTGAAAAAAAAAAGCTCGAATCTTGCTTTCTTTATTTTCTATACAGTTCCAAAAAGTCGCAATTTTCAGATTTAGCCTAACTCTAAGGCTTAATATCTCTGGTAGCGGACCAGATAAAAATTTGGTTGATTTGTATATTATGCACCTCTATGGTGGTAAACTGCAGTAGAAATTTCAACTTTGATGTTTGCGTATTGTGGGAGATGTCGGATTTGCAAAATGTTACTAAAAACGTTTGCGACGTTTTTAAATAACATTTTGGAAATTCGATATCTCCCACAATACGCAAATATTAAAGTTGAAATTTCTACTGCAGTTTACCACTATAGAGGTGCATAATATCCAAATCAACCAAATTTTTATCTGGTTCGCTACCAGAGATATTAAGCCTTAAAGTTAGGTTAAATCTGAAAATTGCGACTTTTTGGAACTGCATAAAAATAAAGGAAGCAAGATTCGAGCTTCTTTCTTTTTCACCATGAAGTGTTTTGCGATATGTACCAGCACAAAATAAATTAACTTTGATATTGCACCCCTTCCATAAAAAAACATCTCTTCAAAAGTACGTTTCTTTAAATTGTGTAACCAACCTTCAAGAGCAATTTTCACATATTAAACAACAATTTAGGACTTTAATGAAGGAAACAGAAAAGATAGAACAAGGTTTAAAGAAAACAAAAGTTTTTATTTGAAATGTCTATGACTAACCGGTCCGTAGGAAATTAATTTTCCGTAGATATCTGCAAACGCAGAAATCAGCATGCACCGTGGAGTACAAATGGCCGTCATTTCTAAACGGTTAAGTATAAAAATAAAATAATATGTGTTTTCGGCTACTCATACTTGAGGCAAATAACAGTAAAAATATTAATTTTTCTTAAATGGTCGAGCAGCCTGGTTTGGAAAACTTGAAATGGATTGACCCTATATATATCAAACGTCATAAAACAAGCAGGACTAATTTACAATCATACTTTCCAGGAATAGTATTGTACGCCCCCACATGCCAAGAAACACTAAAGCCAGCTATTGTACTGAATACTTCGCTCCATGAAAAACTTATAAATAACGTATCATGGGTGTTGATGTTTAGTAAGTATTTATATACGATAGTAACATGGGCATATTATTATTATTAAATTAAATCGTTTTGAACTACTAAAGATTACTATCTGTATTTTTAGTTCCATAGCTACATAGGGTCGGTATCAGGAATTTCTGGACATCTGATAGTATTTCATCATTACTGTTCAAAGTAATCGAAGTTTGTTACAAGACCTATATTACTAGGACAGACTTTTGTAATTGGCACCCACAAACTGAGACCCAATTATATTTTCACCAATATACCTTCTCTTATTATTATTATTATAAACCACCACCAACCTCCGGTGTACTTGAACTAATCAGCAAGCGTACTTTAATTACTAAAAGTTTATTTTCTGTGAAGTGGAACCTAAAACTACTAGCTTCGTTTTAATCGTAACAATTTCTTACACAAGAAATATTGAAATTACTTATAAGTTAAAATTAAGAAATTAGTCGAGTATCACCTAGATTTATACCATAGTCTTATATTGTATTTATTTACTTTGTAATCGTTTTGTGAGGTACATAAACAAAAGATAATATACCGGGTGCTGAATCGGCGAACGCAACCTAGGAAATCCCATTCTTATTTTGAAATGTCTAGATATTGGCTCCCCTAATTATTATTTTAGCACTAAACTTTATTTAGGTTTTTTGAAGGGCATTGCAAGATGATATACACTGAGCAATTTCAACATTTTATGATAACTCAATTAGAAGCTATTTGAAGAAAGGTGGGTGCATAATACATGTTATGCGCATAGTTAAGCAGCAAGATCAAATAGGCCTGTAAATTTTCACAGTCAACTATTTCAATTAATTATCTGTGATTGTCACTACATGACATGTATTATGCACACACCTTTCTTCAAATATCTTCTGATTGAGTTATCATAAAATGCTGAAATTGCTCAGTGTAATATCATCTTGCAATGACCTTCAAAAAAACGTAAATAAAGTTTAGTTTTCTAAGTTGCGTCCATCGATTCAGCACCCGGTATAAGTTATAAATAACATAAATATATAAGTTTTTTTTGTTTATGTAGCTAATTTAACATCTGTCAAAGTTAATACTTTTTTCATTTTATGTAAACAATTAGAAAGAAGTTTGTTCGATACACGTACGCTGTCACTTTTCAAGCGCCCGGTCTCTTTTGCAGCACGAGGCGCAAGCCGAGTGCTTCAAGTTTCGGCCTTAAGCCTGAAATGTGACAACGCCCTTGTATCAAAATAGTTGTTTATATAACAAAAACCAAAAATAAGTTACTAGGCATGATGAAAGTTTCGGAGCAACGCGCAACCGAGGCTCTAAAAAACCCGAACGAACCTCATACTGCATACAAGATTTTTCCTACGATTGCAAGGTTTGAAGAAGATATACTAATGAGATAATAAATGACATTTATCAAAATTCTACTGTTACAATTGAATGATTTGAGCTTACTGCGATTCGACTTATTTACAATTAGCGTTGTATACGTTGCTATGTACAATTTTCATGGTTATGTAGTTACTTTCTAGGCATAGCCAACTGAAGTCAACCAAAATGATTAATTTTTGACGTATGTCAATAATGCATAATGCCTAGTTTTAGAAGCGGTCGTAGAATTTATTTAATCAGTTTTTGGTATCTCAGTAATGGGTACGATTTCTCAGCTTCTCTCTAAAGCCAATATTCTATGAGAGAAAAAATTGAACAAATCTTTAATAACATATCTAAAAATTTAATTCCAAGCTTTTCTGATGGAAAGAATAAGTTGTTTCTTTGAATCGAACTGTTTTCCCCTTTTATAGATTGTAGAACTTAAATATTACTGTTTGTAAAACAGGTGGTAACAACCCTGGCAGTGTAGACTGGTGCTGAATATTAACTGATTTTTTTCTAACTGACTAATGTTAACGTTTTGTCTTTGAATTAGTTTAGGCGGTTTTTTGCTATCTAGTATGACTAAATGTGCTCCAGTTGTCGTGTCAATATTGAGAAATAAAATTATAGTTTATCAATACTCGTAGGAATTAGATTGTAATAACGCTAAACCTAAATAAGTATTAAATTACTATAACCTAGAAGTACTTTGAGTTAATTCAGAGGCAAAAAGCTAACATTGATTAGTTGTTTGGAGAAAATCAGTAAATCTTTCAGCATGAAAATATACTAATCCCCACTGCTAGAGTTATTACCATTTGGTTTGAAAGCGAATGGCCAAGTGGTAATGGTACTCGGTATAGAGACCAGATTTGACCCGTGGCGATTTTTAAAAATAACGGACGCTGTCAGGCTACTACATCAACATCATCTGTGGCAGTCATTGACCTTTGAAATACACCGGTCCAAGATCTATCGAAGTCTTTCCAAGTGGTTAGCTGCTATGGTGACACAAAAGTTTCATCGGGGCGGTTCCATACTGTTTAACTACCAGAGTAGGACAAGGTAATCGTTGTTTAGGCTCTTCGGTTATTACACTAACATCTGGGGTAGTCGAGCCAAAGGTTACCAAATGTTACTAAATGTAACTGTCAAGGCGGTTCCCGATACTACTAACAAGGTGGTTTTAGGTGTAATTATCAGGCAACCAAGGTATGTATGGGGTTAACTAGTACAGAAGAATTGGCAAAAATGGATCTGTTTTCTAGGCACAATATGCCTTCCGACAATGTTACTTACTACCACCTGTTTTATAAACAACTATGTTCAAGTTCTACAATCGCCTTGAAGACTTGACATATTTATAAAATGAGAGTAATCAAGTGTTGCGGAGTGTATAAGTAACGTAAGAAACGTGTGGTGTTCTTTTCGGAATTGCCATCCTTTGAACCTGAGCAGCGTCGGTGAGCAAGTATATCAACACTGCACCATGTTCCCTTTTATACATATACACTCTTCTTAGTCAATCGCTTTGCATAGTGATAGGCAACTCAAATAGCAAGAGCACGTTTTTCATAGATGAGTTTGTAATAACAAACAAAATTTCTATTTTTGGAAAAGATAGCATTGGGAAAATTCATTGGCAATTTGACAAATTCATAATTATGGTGCTTATTTCTAGTGAAAGAATATTCAAACTGCGCATATTAAAAATAATAGTGCAGTGTTTACTAATAATAGTTAATTTATTTCAGGAACAGATATAGCAAATAATACAAATACTACGCTGAGATTTGTTGAATGGTTTTTTCCTTCACAGAAAACTTGTGATAGAAAGGGGCCAAAAAACCCAAAGCTAAATCGAACAGAATTCACATTGTATCTCTATACAAGAAAGAATTGGTTCAAGGGTTTCAAATTGATGTATCACTCAACACCCACTAAGTTTTTCGACGCTACAAAAGAAAGTCTGTTTATAATTCACGGCTTCAAAAGTAGTTACGAAGCAAATATATCCCAAGCAAATAAACATGGTGCTTTAACTAGTAGAGACTTAAATGTATTTTTAGTAGATTGGAGTGGACCTGCTACTTCCTTTACATACATCCCATCAGCTTGGGCAGTTGGTTCAATTGGTCAATTTTTGGGTGAATTTATTTATAAGGAAATTATACAAAAATTCAATGTATCATCAAAACAGATTGGAATTATTGGATACAGTTTAGGCGCACATCTAGCTGGAGTTGCAGGTTTTACATTGAAAAACTATAAAAGAGAAATTAAATATATCATTGGACTTGATCCTGCTAAACCTTGTTTTATGGAAGAAATAAACGAAAAATATAAAAGGTTACATAAAGGGGATGCTGAATTTGTTCATGTTCTGCATACAAGCACCAATTATGGAATCGGTATTCCCCTTGGTACGGCTGATTATTTCTTTAACGATGGAATAAACCAGCCTGCTTGCCTAATAAGGAGAGGTAATGTAATGGAAAATGCTACTACATTTAGTGAAAACTTTGAGAAACCAGAGTCTCGCAAAAATAATTATGATTTTTACATTTCGAGTAATGCTTGGGCTGTTAATGATGTTTCGAATAGGGGCGATGTATTTGCATCATGTTCTCATGCAATGTCTCACAAGTATCTTGCCCAATCTTTTAATAGTACATCTTGCTGGTTTATTGCAACACGGTGCAATAGTTGGAAAGACTATAAAGCAGGAAAATGTAAAAACAATTCGAAGTCGTATGTCAGTGGAATAGATATAGATGAAAAGTTAGTTTATGCACCAATAAAAATAAAAATATGACGATACTGATATTAACATATATTTATTATTTTTAGTGCCCGAGGAGTATATTTTCTTAAGACAGGCAGCGACCCGCCGTACTGCATAAGAGAGTGAAATTACTGCTTTCTTGTAGTAAAGTGTGAAAACCCCAGATCTTATCAAGTGAAAAATGACTTATTTTAGTCTTTTTGATGTACAGTGACTGAACAGTATACAATATATACACCCTGTGGTCTTTTAAAAATGCTACAAACAGATAGGTAACACGCCATACACTCACCGACACGTATGTTAATAAAAAATGAAAAATTTAAATTAATTCAAGGAAATGATGTAAAAAACAGTTTGTCAGTTTTAATTGGGTATTATTTTTATGCATGTTATTTGTGAAATTTAACTCCGTGTAACATGCGTTGCCTACTTACTTGTAACGTTTTTAAAAGACCACTACGTGTATACAGGGTATTCAAATACCAAGCATAGCGTAGAATCTATAGAATCGATATAAACTTTCTACAAGGACTTTCTTGTCTAATATTTCTGATTTATCCAAATTTCAATGCGTCACGACGAAAGCTTCGATTTTTCCAACCTTCATCGAGTTACTTTTTTCTTGTGAAAATTAACCATAATACGATATAGATTTTTAAGTATATTTTAATAATATACTTAAACAATAAAAATAAATGATAAACAACTCACACATTTATATATTATATAAGTTATAAAGTCTTTTTATTTGATCACACGGTACGCTAGACCATGTAAACTAAATCTATTTAGAAAAGTACTGAAAGTCAAAACTTGACTGTTAATGTAGTACATTAACAAATAAATAAATATAAACAGTAATGTCTTCCTGATTATTGAAATTACTGACCGAATTCTCGCAAGTTTTAAGTAAGTACTTAGCCACGTGCACAAAACAATTAATTGCAAAACCAAATATCCAGCAAATAATCAAACATCTTGTTGCAAATGGTGTTCAAACAAAAATGTGGTCAAGTAGCCTACGACCAATTTTACATTACAAAAATATATTTTCTTCTTGATAAGTGTTTAATTTTGAAATTAACCATTTTTTCCAAAAGCAAACAGAGTTTTCTTTCTAAAGAAAGCTCGCACAATTCCAATTTTTTTTAAAATTTAAATCAAGGATCCTTAATGCAATTTCACCCAGTAGCAAAAATGGTTGAGCCAACGTAGGCATTTTGTTAACAAGTATGGTTGGCCAACCGTAAGATTTGACACACTTGCCAACTACTTCCCAACCAACCATTTCCCAACGTTGGCCCAACAAAGATTTCCCACTATCAACCAACACAGAAAACAAATTGCCAACAGTCACCCAACGTCCAACCAACAATTTCCCAACGTTGGCTCAACAAAGATTTCCCACTATCAACTAACACAAAAAACGAATTGCCAACAGTCGCCCAACATCCAACCAACAATTTCCCAACGTTGGTTCAACAAAAACCTCCCAATATTAACTAACACAGAAAACTCATTGCCAACAGTCACCTACTGTCCAACCAACCATTTTCCATACTCTGCCAACAATGACCTTTTAAAAACTAAGGTTTAAATTAATTAATATCATAGTCAAATAAAACAACATATATTTTGAATAAAACATTTATTACAATGTAGTTTTATAGTAGGTAAATGTGTATTTGAAATATGTAGGAGGTATCACAATTGAAGTAATATAGGTTTATTATAAAAATATAAATTTCATTAAGCATGCTTTATTCTTACAAAAATATATATTAGTTCACTCCATCATCCCACTCGGAAGCAACATCACTAATCACTTTCATTTTTAGCCCTTTTCAATTTTTGTCTGGCTTTCAGAATGCCATCCTGTAACAGAAAAATAATATACAATAGACCTAATTTATAATTTGATTGCCATATTTTACTAACCTGTTTTATAAAATATGCGCCGAACACTATACAGCTTCCAGGGTTCATCTGGAACATGACCTTCAGTGAGGGATTTATTAAACACGCCAGACAACTTAGAGGGTGACCAGAATGATTCTTTTTTACGAGGTGTTAACCATTCCTTCCTAATAAGGCTGACTCCTCCATCACTAGAAACATCAAATTCCATCACAACATATGACATTGCGAACTGTGTAACAGACCTTGACAATTAAAAACTAACATCAAAACCTTTTGTTAAATATTAAGTAATAAAATGCGGAATCGGACATGGCCAAGGATGTTAGTAAAATCAAGAACTAAAATTTAGGGATGGATGGATCGGCTCATTTGTGTGAATCAGCTCAACGATTCTGGCTCAGCTTGCTGAACCGATTCAGTAAACCGGCTCAGTCGTTCATCGGTTCAGAATGGTTTTCGTCATTCAGAACGAAAGAACGAACTCCCAGAAATAAAGCAGTAGAGCGTTTTTATCCGACGCGACGGTCTATTTCCGCTCTTTAGGCTTTATTTGCACACTACTCGATTTTAATTATTTTTACCTTACCGTTTCTTATTGGAATGTATAGAAGAGTGGATCCATGGTTTACTTTATTAAATAAAAAAATATTTAGTGTAATGAGTGCAATTAACTATAAACAGAATTTTTATAAAAACAACAAAAAGTTATAATAAAGCGATGTGAATTTCAAAATCATTTTGGAAGTTTCTCAAAAGCAAAAACCTTTATGTAAACTTATTACTAGAATTTTTGTTAAAATTTAACAATGACCATAAGAATTTGTGGTTTATTTATGTGTAAAAGGGTAGTGATATTGGTAGGAAGAACATATAATATTGTAACGTGCCGCCTGTCGAATGTGCCGGAGAAGTCTCAAACGGTCCAGGCGTCTGACCGTTGAATGTGCAAAAAGAAGCGCGAACCTTCTAGGCTCATCGAAAGAGACGAGGAAACAAATATAAATGCAGCGGGAATAGAGCCGGCAGTTAGTTATGCAATGAATAAACTCGTAACAACGAACAAAATAAATTAGTGATATAAATGTGACATAAATAAATTATTTTGTACATATATAAATAAATAAATTTAGTGAAGGTAAATATTAGAAATAAATTGTAATAGACTTAGTTTAAATAAATAATAAAAATAAATTAACGTTTTATTAAACGTTATAATATTAAATTCTGAAAGTGTATTTATTAAAATTTGTCGTTCATTATCGAATCTGTTACAATTAAATATCAACTGATTCAAATCACCATAGGTATCAATTATCACCCTCACAATTTGGGTTGTTACGTAAGCCAATCTTAAGTAAATGCAAAGGGAACAAACCATGAAATCAATTTTAAAAGTTAAATTCAAAGATGCATTAGTGAATCGATTGTAAAATACTCATAATGACCAGAATAATTGCCAATTCTAGTAATAAAGCATTCGTATTTCGAAGTTCCAGAAAGGGCCCAGAGTTAAAAGAGCGGTGAGACGATTTGCTGGCGAGAGCTAAAAGAGCTGTCAACCGATTTGTGTTAGTTTTCGGAACTGGTTCGTTTCGTTCACTGCTCGGAGCCGATTCACTGAATCGATTCAGTCACGAACGACACATCTCTACTAAAATTACAAAACACGGGTTAGGGAACGTGAACATGACATACCCTGGAGGTACTATGTGTTTTTCTTTACATTACAAACCATAATTCTCATAATTTATTAACCTCTTGGTTATTTTAATTTGTTAACACAATACTTCAATTAATTAAGATGAAAAAATAGATTTATAATTGATAAGAAAAAGACAGATTGCTATGTGTCTTCAAGGTAAACATCGTCTATAAGTATAACGTGTACTAATAACATAACCTACAAATCTTTGCAATCCTAGTTGCATCACATCTTAATTTAGATATCAAAAACTTGCAATTACTTACCAGATGTGAAAAATTGCTACAGTTACACTTACCCAGAATACAGGAAGATTATTGAGTATACTAAAGTAATCCACACCATAAATTTGTTTCGGAGGGAAAACACAACAAACGAAGATCGATACAACAGAATGACCGACCGATAATGATGTAAATGTAAATCATCTAAACCATCTAAACCATGCGGTCGAGTTGTCTGCGAGGTAAAGCAGTGCGCATATTGGCATCATTTTCTAATACATTCTATTCAATACTATTTGTATGGCTTTGTTTTTGCATGTGTCGTATAGACCAAGATTATTTATAGTTTATAAATAATAAAATATGAATGCGTTAATAAATTACCGTTTTTACTCCACCATCGAATCTCTTACGTCTCAAATAATTCAGATAAAAAGTTTAAAATTTATTATATACCTAAACAATTTTCAGTTATATTATTTATAAAATTAATTGATTAGTTGACAATCAAAAATACTCGTCGAAATTACCTAATCTGACAACCTTTTGCCAACTTTGGACCAACAACAATAAATACTCGTTGAAAACACCAAATATTGGGCAACCTTCTGCCAACGTTGGGCCAACAATGCAAAATACTCACCGAAAATAACGGAATTCAACAACCGTTTGCCAACGTTGGGCCAACAATGAAAAGTGGTTGGCAAAGACTACAATATACCAACCTTCCCCCAAGGGTGGGCCAACTGATAGTTTTTGTTGGCAAAGTAACCCACGGTTTCCAACCAATCCCACAAATTACCTACGTTGGGCCAACGGATCGTGCTACTGGGGCAGTACAAGAAATAAAGAAATTTCTAGGTCATTGCAACATATTTCAAAATACATTCTTTATCATTTCATAAATAAAATAAATGTACAAAATCACAACGTTGCTGTTCTGACCAATACAACATAAAAGGATTCAGGTTACTTCCTGCATATAAACAAACAAAGTTGTAATCTAATACTATAATAGTGTAGTGAAATGAGAAATGTTAGCGCAATTAAACATACGAACTTATCACTATAAATTGTTAAAACTGCAGAATTGTTATTTCTTGTTACCTAAATAAATTGTTATACCAGCATGTTAAAAATGTATATAAAGAAATTTTGAGAAATTAATAAACAGTATTAAACATTTGTTTGTTTGTACTCATCGTTCGGGGTAAAGCTGCAAAAGTCTTTATACAAGCTTAAAGGGACTATGAGACTGTAGTTTCAGCATTACCCCACCTTAGAGGCCAGCCCTAAAAAGTTGATCTCACACAAACAATTTTCGGACTAAGTCTGGAAGATGGATGGGCCAAATAATAGGACCAGTCTTGGGGGCCTAATTTCGATATGACACACAAATAATATTAAAAATGATAAGAAAATAATAAGTTTCCTAAACTTACCAAGATATTGGTGAATGAACAATTAAATTATAAAATTTCTAAATGCCAATCGAGATTAAATTAAACCTTATGGCAGCTTAAAATCACTATCTAGTTTTCCCCATCAGCAATGATCTGTACGTTAACGACTACAATATAAAGTTCAAACCGCAAGAAAGCAGAGAAAAGCCAATTGAGCAAACAAGAAAAAACCTAATCAACATCAATAATTAATTATTTAGAAAACCAAGAATTTTTCTTGTGAAACTTCAACACCCTGTATTTCGAAAACCAAGCGTTTTAGAATGTATCAATTCAAGCATTACAAAGTATACTTGTTTTTTCATGTTCTATCACCTCCCAACTTACTGCTGTTTCCTAGTAAAACACCACGTATATGTTGCATCTGTTAGCAAAACTGTGCTGCAACACAGCTCGGCAAAATTTTTTTTAATATTTCAAACGATTGTTCAATTAATTACATTTCTTGTCTCACTGTTACCAATAAGTATAGAAGTTCTGTCTCCATTATTACTACCTTTTATTATTATCTAAGATGGTTTCAAATATTCCTATTTAATTTCTAAGACAAAATTGAAAAAAAGTTCGACCAGGTCTGAGGTTTCAAAATAAAAGTCTTCTTCCACGTTGATCTAGTTAACATCAGAAAGGAAGGGAAGAAAGCAGCGTATAGTGATTTAACAAGTAGGCCTAAAGCAGTGGCAGCCCCTTATAAAGGTACCTTTACTGCTCGGGAGAATTGGAGAATTGGCGAAAAGGGAGAGGGTAAAAAGTTAACGTGACCTTGGGAAATATCCTAGTTTTAAATTCTACCGTTTTACTGCTCTGGGTATTTAGATATTTGAGAATTATCAAAAGTCAGAATTTACTCAACCTCAAATATTATATTTGCAACATGAAGTAAAAAACCACTTCAATGATCTTTTTAATCACAAACCTATTTAAAAAAAAGTTTAAGTAAGGACCATAACAGTCGGTTGTTGTGGAAGTGAAATTTTAAGTTTACAACCACTTGTCCACCGCCGCCCGTGGCGAGGGCAATAAAAACAGAAGCCGGTCAGGATTAAGCAACACATTTGCAACACATTCTCGACGCAATCTCATTGTTCAAGACTACAATACTGAAATTTAAACGTTGCATAATCGAAGTGCTACTGTTAAAAGGGGCGTTGACCTTTCGAAACTTCGACGCTAACGGCTTAATTTACATTATATAAGAAAAATCTCGTTTATAAAAATGTCAATACAAAAAATATGTATGTATAGAAATATCAAGATAATTTATAGATAATCATCAGAAATAAATATAAATATGTATTAAGTAAAAAACCACTTCAATGATCTTTATAATCACAAACCTATTTAAAAAAAGTATAAGTAAGGACCATGGAATTGAAATTTTAAATTTTAGCTAATACCGCTAATACTTTTGCCGTTTTGCGCATGTGCAATTTCCAATACCCAAGAAAAAGTTGAACTTAACCAACTTTGTGGATATCGAGAATCTGCATCCCACTAAATGAGGGGAAGTTGTCACGTGACTCGCAACAGCCAATAACAGCAATCCCCAAATATCCAATTCTCCAATTCTCCCGAGCAGTAAAGGTACCTTAAGGAGCCAAGGAGCCATGGCACAACCACAAAGACATTTCATTTTTCAATTTGAAAAAAAAGAGTAAAAAATTAAAAATTGCTATTTTATAAATATAAATATACTGGACAAGTGAACACCGCACGTACAAAATGATAAAAATAAAAGTTTTGTGCTAGTTAAAATGTGGCTCTAATGCTTTTAAGCGGTTATAGACTTCAGCGGGAGGTTGGCGAGTGAGAGAGACTGTTCGGAGTTAGCGAAATGATTGAGCCAAACTACAAGTGGCTCTTGCAGTCCTGCTTAGTTACTCGGCGTGGGCGCGTCGTATTAGTTACGCTACGCCCGTTTTGAAACTTGACGTGAAGTGTAATTTGAATATATAATAATAAAAATAAATCAGTAAAATATTGTACACATTAATAACAATCGGAATACATTAAACATTTACAGTAATGACATTAAAGACGTAGCACTTAAAGCATATTACAGTCGAGATTTTTGATGTTATTTTTAAACTGTTTAACATTGGGTGCATTTCGTGTTGCATCTGGCAATCTATTAAATATCTGAATTCCTTTTTCAAAAATTGATTCGCATGTAGTTTTGTTACTAACATATGTTATTCGATAATCTGTAGCGGTTCTAGTTCCGAACTAATGTATTTCATTATTTTGTATAAAAACGTCATTGAAATATGTCGGTGCTTTTTTCTTAATAACTTTATAAATCAAAATTAGAAGATTTTGAATAATTCTTCGTCGTACCGGAATGAAATTCAAAGTATTAACACATGGGCTGAAAAGTCCCAGGCCTAACAAATAGATGGCGCTAGTTCTATTGCATTCACCGCTTTTTCAGTTAGTACTAACCTTCAAAAAACAGCTGTTAAAATTTTATGATATTCTGTTCATTATTTTGTGAGTTATTGTGCTAAGAGTGACGCTACTTTTGTTATTTTCAAAACAATGGATCAAAAACAATTTCGTGTTTTAATTTTACCCTGCTTCTTGATGGGAAAAAATACCGTTCAAGCGAAGCAATGGCTTGAAAAGTGTTATGGGGACTCCGCTCCATCAGAAACAACAATAAAACCTTGGTTTGCTGACTTCAAACGTGGTCGTAGAGACACCGATGATGCAGTGGACGTCCAAATGAGGCGGTAACACCAGAAAACATCAAAAAAATCCACAAGATCGTTTTGAATGATCGAAAAGTGAAGTTCCGTGAGTTAGCTGACATTGTAAAGATATCAAAAGAACGTGTTGGCTTTATATTGCATGAGCATTTGACTATGAGAAAGTTCTGCTCAAAGTGGGTGCCGCGTTTGCTCACTGTTCACCAAAAACAAGAACGTGTTGATGTTTCT
>VTPC01085874.1:6978-18643 GCA_011009095.1 Ignelater luminosus | reverse complement strand
TAAAGATCTGAGAGGTCTTAGAAGCAGGATTACTTCCCTGTGTTTTAATGAAGATGGAACATTTATAATTAGCGGAAATGCTGCTGGATTATGGTAAGTCTGAAAAAGAAAACGACAAACGCTATTTAGAGTAAGCTACAATAATACAACTACTTTCAGGTGTATGTGGGACATAGGCACAGATACTTGTATTAATACAATAGTAAGAGAGCCAATATCATCCATAGATTTGTTACCAACCCAAGGTTGCATAGCTGTGGCAACGTATACGGGTCGATTGGAACTGTAGAACGTTGATCAACCCACTGTAATTGTAAACCACATTAAAACTTATTCAGTTATTTACAACTATGTTGCCGCATTGAAAAGTCCTAATTTGGATGATTTATGGGTTATAAATAAAGTTCCCACTGAATATGCGTTAAATGTATGGAGCTTGAAATCACGAAAATTGGCACAAAAATTACAATGTCATATTGGTAAATATTCAGTTAAGGTTTATTGTTTTGTAATCTTTTACCATATCATGGTTTATAATTACAGATCGGATAACATGTGTTACTTGCCATCCTACAGCTAAACTAATAGCTACAGCTGCTTTCGGAAATGATAATATGATCAAGATATGGAAGCACGAAGATCTTGGTAATTCACGTACATAGTTAGTTTTATTTTTATTATTTGTGAACGCATAGAAAATAGTTATGGTATGTTCTATACCAAATATTTATTGTTATGTAAATATTTCTAGAAGTTTCTATCTTTTGTATTTTGTTTTTCTACAGATATAGTAAAATATGTTTTTTAGTTTTCTAGTAACTGAATTTATTTATTACCTGCTATTTATGTTGAGGCTGACTAGCCGAACTACATAAGGCAAAGACAGTACTATCTAAAAACATAAAATACATGGTTAAGTTATAACCAGCTAATAGTTACAACCGTCAGCTAATTTAGATAAGTTATATGAGATTCTCATATTTTTAACACGCAAGAAATCTGAAAGAATGCCATGCTCTTGGAGGTATGTACATAAGTCGCGAGAAGTATTTACCAGTGAGCATCGTGGGTTCTCCCGCAATCGTACGATCTGTCGACTGTAAAGCAGGAGGTTTTGCGTAATTACAGTGAGTTTCACGTTAGAAATTTCTGGAAATTAAATTAGAAACATTAAAGCTCCCACAGATACTTAAGGTCAGAATAAGTCGTTTGGTCCAAATTTACCTATATACCACAATGCCTCGTTTGGTGGTGATGAACCCACAAAGTTTATTAAAAAATTCCATTTTTTTCAAATAACTCAAAAATGCTTTGTCCGATTTGAATTAGACCGTATAGAAAGAAGTTAAAACTAAGATCTCAGTGGCGTTGACTTAGAGGCAAGGTCTCCAACGACTTTTAAGTGAAAAAGCTACGCCCGCGCCACTGGCTTTTGAGCACAATTCGTATACAAATCTGACTTGGCGTTTAGTTTCTAAGAAAATTTTATTTTAGTAATTTTTGTTTTTTGGTTTGGATGTAATACATATATCGATCACGATATGTCAATATTGTCACTATACAGGGTGATTCTGAAATAAAGGGTATCCTCTTAAAGGTGGATAGCGGTGTGATAGTACATATATGTGCGATAAAAAAAGGTAGGTAAAAATTGCATAGTTTCCGAGAAAAAGACTTTTGAAATTTAATCGCTAAGCCAAGCCGGTCCTGCTCTCATACTTTTACTTAAGTATAAATCGATAGGGGTTGACTGACCCTCCTTGTCATTGGCTGGTAGCTATTTACATATGTGAGGGTCGGAACATGTTGTCACAATCAGTCGGTCTTTGACTTTCCTGAGAGTGACAAGGTGTGAAAAAATTTAAAGTGAGCGAGATGTTTTCCGCTCAAGAGTTGGCAGACATAACTTTAATGTATGGAGAATGCATTATAATGTAGAAGCGACAAAACGACTGTACGCCGATCGTTTTCCACAACGAAGACAGCCTTCGCGGAATACAATACTGCAAACGATACAACGACTTCGTGATACAGGTAGCACCGTCGCAACCTATGAAGGCCGTGGACAAGAACGAGCACCACACTTTCTTCAAGCTGAAGAAGATGTATTAGGTATGATTAATGAAGATCCTACAATAAGTACCCGCGGTATCGCACGCGACGTGAACGTTTCCCAAGCAACAGCGCATCGGATATTAAAGTCGTACTTATTACATCCCTATCACGTACAACGGGTTCAGCATTTAACTGAAAATGACTTTGCACCCAGACGAACATTTTGTGAGTGGTTTCAACAAAAAACAATGCAGCAACAGGAATTTGTAGAGAAAGCACTGTTTACGGATGAGTGTTGTTTTACGCGGGACGGTATCTTTAATTTTCATAACGTACATTATTGGAATGACGCTAATCCTCACGTGATTAGGGAAATAAATTTCAATGGCGGTTTTCTATTAATGTGTGGTGTGGCATTTTAGGAGACACATTGTTTGGACCATTTATTTTACCACAGCGATTAAACGGAGACGCGTATTTGGAATTTCTAGAAAACAGGTTGCCAGATATGTTGGATGATACACCTCTAGAAACTCGTAGGCATATTTATTACATGCATGATGGAGCCCCTCCGCATACTAGCGTACGTGTGCAGGGCTATTGGAACGAAATGTTTCCCCATCGGTGGATTGGTCGCAATGGTCCCGTACGCTGGCCTGCTCGTAGCCCTGACGTAAATCCTCTGGACTACTTCTTGTGGGGGTCACAGAAAGTCTGTTGTATATCGCACGGAAGTCGAAAACGCGGAAGACTTTCAACAACGCATTTTAGCAGCAGCCGCAGAAATTTGCAATACAGCTGGAATATTTACTCGTGTGCGTAACAGTTTTCACCGACGCATAGAGGCTTGTCTTCAGGTCGACGGTGGTCATTTTCAACATTTGTTGTAATATTTTGGTAAGTTGCCCGTCTTTCAAGTAATAAGGTGATAACATGAATGCGTAAACGTCGCGATACTCTGTTTAGTCTTTACAAGAAAACGAAAGAAGATTGAATTATGAATTATGGCCCTTTTTCGTGCGCCTTTGAATGAGATTCGCATTTCTGACATTAACAAAAGAAGCTATATTTTCGCGTTAAATAGGCAGCGGTCAGCGACCTTCATTTTACTATTGAAATATGTTTTTAGAAAAAGAAACTGGAAGTACCTAGTTGTTAGGGTAAAGCCAGTGCCTTTGAAAGAAGCAGGTACCAAATATTTAATCTCCAAGAAAACGTTTTGACGAGAAACCTTTTTATAATTTTCGCTTTTTTGGATTAAGAAGTAAACATGATGGGGGGTAAAATAAAGTTGCTGTACTTGCTTAGTTGACAGACTTACTATTTACTACTTGCTCGAGATAAAAGAAGGCGATAGCTTATGTTAAAAGGAACCGCTATTTCGCCGAAAGCATGGTAAACACACCAAACCTTTCTTACACTTTAAACGCTTATAATAGTTTTTCTGGTTTCTACAATGCCATAAATAACCTATAGACACGTTTATAACATTTACTTTTTGATCTGTAAACGGAAAAATATTAAAATTTTAGTGTTAGTGACTTTTTTCTGTAAAATTCCGAAGAACCAAAAACTTCAATAAGCATTATGCTACATAAATAAGAATTGGTTGATTTTATGGAATTGCGTTAAATACAGAAGCGATAATTAGTAGTATCTTCCATAATGTTTTCTATTCAAATGACTAAATAATAATAAGGGATTAAAATGTTGCTTGCGAGACTGGAGTCTAATTGCTCGTGACATAAATTATGCTATTATCTTTTTACTGTCTTAATACATTTCAACAACCCTGCCTATTAAACATATCACAATTTCTTTGATCTCCTCAACTTCAGATTTAAGAAGGGAAAGTTGAAAATGTCCAGGGGGTTAGCTTATGATGGCATTTATTGTTCATTGCGCTACTACACCTGCGTTAGTTCAAAGAAAATAGGCATGTCTGGCAAATTTTCATTCTTGCACTACAATGGTTTTACAACAACCGTAAATCTCCTTAACTTTCACTTTTTACTCCGAAGGCGAGAATACAAAGAACACTTTCCTTTTTCTAACCAGAGGCGGCTTCAGTATTTAATATTTCGGAAAATTGTGAAAATTTTCAACTTTCACGGAGCCACTTCGTTTCTTCATTTTTTGTCTTCTTTTAGCCTCACTTATCACCTATTAAAAGGATACCCTTTATTTCAGAATCACCCTGTATAAAGGTTATTATCTTCCATGGTGGAAATACTGATAAAGAAGACAGACAACGCAGAATTTTCTGTTCACAGCAGATTACGTTCGAAAACGAGACCATAAAACTTTGCGGATGCTAGATTTTTCTTACAATGGAAAAGAAGTACAAGTGGTCAGTAGAAATTAAAAAAGACTTGAAAACATAAAGGCATCGTTCATATCCCATGTTTACCAAAAGTTTTACTTTGATATTCGAGTTCAAAACGTAACTGCCAATGTTATTTCTTCACGTTTTGTAGGAAGTTTATTCGTTATGCTAATTTTGTAACACAGTGGAAATGGATTGTCTTTGCAATCTTCATTAGTTTACAAAGTCCTTTTGTTTCTAAAAATTGATTCATTCGACGCAGTAACGACGTTCTCGCACAAAAAATAACATTACGTCTTACGTCACATATTTTCACAAATACTACTCTATTTTCGTGATAGAAACAGAACATGCACACGTGACGAGATTGCAAAAGGAATCCATTTTCACTGTATTACAAAATTAGTAAAAGAAATAGATCTTTCTGAAACGTTTTACTTATTTAATTTGAGATGTCCTAATAATAAATTTTGTAAAGTTTAAGAGGTTCATTTCAATTCAACAAACGGATGTCTACCTTATATAACTTGTCCATAGCATGGCTATAATTGCTGTCCCAGACTTCAAGATAATTTTTATTGGTATCAATTATGATGTGAAATTGCGTAAATTTCATAACTAATACTAATTATTACAGGGAAAATTATCTTGAATTTTTAAAACATTTTTGAGTTTGGATTAAGACGCGAAGGTTGTGAATTTGGAAAAGGTGCTTGGGACTGAAATGACCTAACACGCCACTTAGCTTGTAACAATAATTTTCACTTAGTGGTGAAAATTATATTTTATTAACATAAATTGATAATTTTGGAACATCCTATGTATAACATAAAATTTTAAAATATTAAAAGCTATTGAATTTGAAATAAAACAACTATCTTTATCTTCCGTATACACGTGTGCTTCGCCTTTGCCATTGTGGCGATCATTTTATGGAAATTCACTTAGACGTTTTCATTTTGAAACACGCTATAATTCCGTGTGAATATTTTCGGTAATTATTGCGGATCTGATAATTACAATTCATTAATAATTATCCAAATCGTTTCAAGGGCTATTCTATTCTTAGAAGGTATGTTTATTATCCTTTTCTTTTATTAAGATTTCTTTTTTTCAAGTATTTTGTCAAGAAAAAAGTTTATAATTTGTATTCTTCCCAATGTTTTAGATTTACCGGCCAAAAAAAACACAAAAGAACAAAGACAATAACATTAAAAATAGTAACAAAACAAAAACAACAACAACAGCAAACAATTAATTATTTCAACAATTAATTGGACAACTTACTAATGGCAATTTCGTAATCATCCACGCAAATCTATATTTTGAAAATTCTGCTTATCACCCATAAGATGTCATCATCCGAAGCTCAGGAATACTCTTCTCTAAGGAAGAATCGTCGTTTCAAGGTTTGAGATCCATTTTTATCCCGATTTACGTAAATGCAATCATTTTCGTACCGCTACTTATTTGTTTTTTAATTATATTATAAAAATTGTGATTTATTACATTAATGAATTATTTATAATTTAAATTCAATTTATTGCTGAATTTTGATACAAAAACTAAACTTTATCAGTTTACTGCTGTAAACTCAAAATAGCTATTATGGGTATAAAATTATTAAAAACAAATAATCATTTGTTCAGTAACTTTAGAATACAATATCATTTACATTTCTTCCGATCAATTATAACTGTTGATTTTCCTTCGAAACAAATGTAGGTACGTGTTTCAATCTAGTTTTCTTGGTTTTCTATATTAAAAAAACTAAGTGACGCCTGTAAAAAAAAAGACTTTTCTTTCCCTCTCTGCCATCTTGGACCCATATCCATATGCTGCGCATGCACAACGTACAATTAAGTATCACACTAACGGCCAGTTGCACAAAGCAAAATCAAATCTATTGCCATATTTGATTTCGCAATTAGCTGATCTGATCGGTTAAATTTGAAAAATCATCTGATTGGTTAGTTGCGAAATTAAATTGATAGCAGATTTAATTTATTTTGTGCAACAGGTCTTAAATTTGTAAATACGATCATCTTATTGTTTAATTGCTGAATCAAAATTTAATTCCTCTTGCGCAACCGGTCACGTGATAAAAATGTAAATTTGTTTCTCACTGCAAACAGGTAGGGTATTTTGGGTTATTATAATGTAGGTACTACCTGTTTAAAGATTTACAGCCTTCACTTTTTACTCCGAAAACGAAAGTTTAAAGTTTCGTTTATTTTTAAAGTATAATATGCCACTTTCTCTTTATTTCGAACTTACAAGTTATTATCAGCTTATTATCAGCGCAGCCATAATTCGACACATGCTTGGGAACTATTAGTATCAATAATAAATATGACTAGCGTATCGTTCTATAAGTTTATGTGCCATACTTTTATGGACCGCCCTGTGTAGGTATATAGTGAAGCATTTTTTTAAAAAGTACAGACAGTCATTCTATAAACTTTTTCTAGTGACAGTTTTCGATATTCTCACAAATCACAAAGCTATGCTCCAAGTACAAAGCGTTGAGACATCCTGTATAATCAAACCGTTTGTTTGCATAATAAATAAGTTAGTACTCAATTGCTTTTTAAATTGGAGTAATAAATATATGGTAATGGACTAATGCTACTATACAAGACCTTGACAACCTTCCCTTTTGTCATTTCAAAACACGCCATTTTCTGCCATTAAAAAATAGCTTGGTATATCAAAGTATAGTTAGCATTTGGTTTTCGAAGATGTACAAATCATTAGCGCAAAAAAGTTTTTGAAAAAATCAGAATTAAGAGTTTTGCCCACTTGTTACGTTTTTTTGGAAACTCCCCGGTATATTTATTGAAATTTATTTCCATTTATTAAAGTATGAATTTTATTGTGTTTTGTATGCACATTTGTGAGGCCTGAGTGATATGCGACGATAGCGTCGTCACTGTATGTTTGATTTTCGTGGTGAACGGCTATCTGGCCACGATTAATTTCGGATTCTTTCATCGCGAAAATATTAATTGGAAGTTATCTGGAGCTTTGGTCTTTCTCTTCGTTGAGTGCTTCCGAGTTCCATTCGTTCTTTTGGGATTTAAAAATACAGATCTCAGGTATGTGCTTCCTAGCGTTGTCAATAAAATCTTCAAATATGCTCTTTCTTTCTTAGGAAGGCTCCCTCATAAATCGTCTTAGCAATTACTTGCTGCACGAATTCTATAAGCCCACCTACATCTTGGTAAGTGAGGAATTTTTGTAATCACAGGACCTTTTTTATAGCGAGGATGTTTTGCTTCAAGGCTTTTTTCTTTTTTCCGTTTTCTTCTTTTTTCGTCTGGTCTTCTCCTTTGCTTCTTTCTCGATCTCCCTATTTGTTCACCATCCGTTGGATCTTCCCCGTTCGTCGGCGTTGGGGACCTACGATTCCGCATTACGGGCCCCGACCGTCATCTGGAAGACCAGTGGTGACTGCCGTCTACTGGGGTGAAACAATTTTGTTTTTTTTAATATATATATAATTTTATTTCCCCTAATTAATTTTCTTCCTTTCCTACAACCCTCATAACACAAGTCCCTCATTCCTGTAATATTAATTGTTTATTTTGTGAATTGATTCAGTTAAAAGAACATAAATTCCGAATTTTTCTTTGCATTTATAAATAGTTCTTAAAAGTTTATTGTTCAATTTGTATGATACAAGGTTAGCTAACCGAAGGTTACGCACCTGGGGGTGTTGATATTAAATTATCTATAACTTTTGTATTTCAATTTTTGCTTTATTCTGTAGAGAAGTATTTTAACGTTTTTATCATCAATTCCTTATTGTAATCCTCAATTAATAATTTTTGTTAATAAAGCAGCTAAAATATTAAGTAAAGTAAGTGTTCGTCATTTAGCAGAACCCACCCATCTTAGCCGGGCGAATGAACGCCCCAAATGTAATAGTTCTTTGTTATAAATTTATTATAACGGGTGTTTCCCGCTATAACTTCCAGGCTTGGAATACTGTACAGTTTGGCAGAAAGATCGTTCACCAGCCTATAACCATTTTATTTTTAAAGATATGAAAAAATGCAAGGAGAAAGTTGTTTGATGTAATAAGAGGCATAATATCATGCATTAAAAGAAAACCCAAGGCTTACTGTTTTTACGTAACATCAACTAACTTTAAGTGTTTAAATGGAACACGCTGTATATTTCTCAAAATTCTGAATACACCTGAAATTCTCTTTTCAACCATATAATTTTATTTATCAGGTCTGGATTATTTCTTCTGGGGCTTTTTAAAGAAACATATTTATGTAACTCCATCAGCAAGTCTAAATGAGTTGAAAAATAAATTTTTCTTCTCTGAGGATTAAATTATGCCTATGCATGATATTATGCCTCTTATTACATCAAACAACTTTCTCTTTTGCATTTTGTTTATATCTTTAAAAATAAAATAGTTATAGGCTGATGAACGAGTTTTCAGCCACCCTGTATAGATCTACGACCTTTAGTTGAACCACTTTACTTTCCTATTTCAATAGTACATTCTCTATCTTTCTGATGCCCATATCCAATAAAAATTACCAAAAGTTATTTTTTCAATATAGTCACCTACAATATGATAAGCTGAGATGTAAATGGTTGACATCTGAACCTAGCTTGAGCAGATCCCTTTGTAACGTTTTAATTTTAATAAATTTTTATTTCAAAAACGTAAAAAAAAACAAAAACAAAAACATAATATTTTGTAATTATAATAAAACCATCGAATTATATGGGAGAGATTATTTGATTCCACTCTTCCACAGAGTTATCGTTTGATTTTCAGAATCGGCAGCTACTGCTATTACTCTTGTTGTATGGTGACATGTACCGCAGCTCGTTTGTTCCAAAGCTAGAATATAATAAATAATATATCACAAAGCAGTAAACGAGATCTAATAGTTACCAAAGTCGCATTCAAACTTTTTAATAACCCTTTCCTCTTCCAAGCTCCATAAGTTTAGCTTGTGCTGCTGGGGACAGATTGTTACAATCCACAGATCATCGTTGGTAGGGCTAAGTAACATTGAAATATATTGTTCACGATTTATTGAGAGTGTTTTAAAACAGTTCGGATTTCCGCCCGGTTTAGGAAGATTCCAGATTTCTACGAAACCAAGTACGTTTACTACCAATATCCTATTACCGGTTGGTAGCAGATTAATTGCTGATATTGAAGCCTCACTTAAAAATACACCCAAACACACGTCTGTACCAGTGTCCCATAAACTCCTGAAAAGCATTATTTGTAAGATTACATATAATACTTAATTCTAACATTCTATTGTATGTGTGCATTTACCAGAGACCGTCTGTAGTACCGCTAACAATGATCGTACCGTCGTTGTTGAAGCACAAGGCGCTAGTTTTGCTCCGTGGTTGAGTTTTCCAAATTTTTATAAGATTACCAGTCTTTACGTCCCAAAGGTTAATTACCGCTTCATCCAGTCCCGATGCTATTAGCGTTGAACTTGGATTAAAACAGCAGCAAAACACTTCATATTGGTATCCTCTCAGTATTCTTAAACATTTTCCTGCCAATACGTCCCATAGTCGCACTGTTCGATCCGAACTGGCGGATGCTGGAAATATATTTTTATTTAAATAGACAAGGCAATCGCAGAAAATTAAGATGTTAATACACTGATTTGATCATTCGCAGTAATATTCTTATGTTTTGGGCACTACAATGCCAACAGTGTCCAAACACTTCAGTCTGCAAGCAGGGAGAATCGCAAATTTGGATTTGTTATATCCTCATCGGTGATGTAGTCTTTACGCATGAAGGATAAGCTAAGTAGGAATTGTTTTTCATTGGATTCGTGATTCATTAGTTATGGTTGTCTAAATATTTTCAAATAACATAATATTATAAGTAACATCTCAAATGTTTGAAACTACTTGGTTGTATTTTGTATAAAGAACTTAGATTCTAAAGCATAAATTTTGGATCAAATGCGATTGCCAATGTGGAAGTTTTGTCTATAATAGTATATTATGTAACAAGTGCCAAAAGAGAAACTTTTTGCACAAAAATCTCTCTTTTGGCACGCTTAGAAAAATAACTTTCATTCCGATGTAACACACTAAAGTTCTACATCAATTTATTATTTCAATAGGTAGCTTTGGTATCAAGATGTTACTAAATACCCCAAAGCTTATCGGCAAACGTTGCCAAGCATATAGTCTTTTTGTGGGGACAATTAAAATTGTTACATTTTTAAAACTCCGCTTCTAGATGATTTTGAAAATGTAGGTATAGGTGGCGTTATCAGAGCCTCCCGCAAAATCAAAAGGGCGGCATTTGGCTAACCAAATTGACGGCATTTCTTGGAATCCAAGAGAGAAAATTTTAAGCAATTGTTTTACAAAAACAAACGCAGTGGTAAGCAATTTTAATTGTGGATATTTTCACAAATTATTCGACATAATACACTCGAATTCGTGACTTTCGGTGAAAAAAGCGCATTGAAATTTTAGTTATGATAAGATATGGTAACAGAACCTGAACTCGAGTAGAAGTATGTATGTTGTCTCTTTGTCTCTTTTTTACTTAAGGTCATGTACCGTGAGATACCCATGGATTCTAAATTTCTTGTCTTTGATAGTTTCACATTAATAAAAAAGTAAAACAAAAGTTATTAAAATAATACAAGTAGCATTTAAATTTTCTTAGGTTATTTTTTAAGCGATTAAACATAATTCATAATTATAATAATTTATAAAACTTTGTAAATTTAACAATAAATTTTCATTTAAAATCTTATTTTTGTAATGGCATCAAGAATGAAAATGGTGGATAGGAATATTCAATAGTCAAAATGATTTCGAGATTTAAAAGTTGAATGTTTGAATTCTTAATTTACGGATTACTCTAAGACAATCTTTTAAAATTCCAAGGGT
Organism: Ignelater luminosus; assembly: GCA_011009095.1. Lineage (NCBI taxonomy): Eukaryota > Metazoa > Arthropoda > Insecta > Coleoptera > Elateridae > Ignelater > Ignelater luminosus. The sequence goes on along the minus strand of VTPC01085874.1, from coordinate 7,341 downwards.
ATCTTTGACGTGGTTTTTTGTTGCTCTCATGGTATACAGTGTGTCCCAATCGGAAATTATTAGAGATACGAAGTCGGTTAAATTAGAAAAGTTTTGGCTATTTTGGAGATCAGTTTACTTATGCTTTTGTTTTTTCATAAAAGTTCACGGCTTACTAGATATTTGCTAAAAACGAAATTATCTTATTTTTTTTTAAATAAAAAGCATTTCCCACTTAGTGTGGCATGGCTTTAAACGTATGAAAATCATTGGTTTTTGTCAGATCAATTATATTTGTTACATAATAATTGCTAAAACAAAACAAAAGACGCTGTTAAGATAATTTACTGAGCATTCACAGATAGCATCAACTAAGCATCTAAT
>VTPC01085871.1:0-10361 GCA_011009095.1 Ignelater luminosus | reverse complement strand
ACTCTTATTAAAGTTAAGGGATTTGAGATTTTTTGATGAAACAAACGGTTTTGTTACTAATTTTGACGTCCTCTTTCCTATGATGTAAAAATTGAAAATTTATTGATGTATTTCGTGGGATAATAGCAAAATCTCAGTTTTGCGTTTACAGCGCCATCTGTTACAAATCGAGAAAAATGTTTCAAGTAAATTCCAAGTATTTTGCGACTTAGAATTCAAATTTGCAATAAGATAGGATAGTTTCTATTTACAATTTTCCCCCATCTCCCCTATAAAGGGGGGTTTGAAGTTTTTAATTTTTACACCATCGGAAAGAGGACGTCAAAATTAGTAAGGGAACCATTCGTTTGATTAAAAAGTCTCAAATTTCATAATTTTAATAGTGTTGGACGGGTGGTCTGAGACACCCAGTATAAGTTTAAGAACGTTTTTGCTTGTTTTTTACCGAAAAACACCCCTGTAAAGTATTATGCAATTAAGGTGGGACATCCTGTATATTGTACTATTTTTTTTATTTAGATTGGTTGATTTTCTAGTTGATGCTCCATTCCTGCTTAGCCAAGTCAACGAACGCTAAAAAAAGGCTTTTAGACGACATCCGAGACACAGAATTTTTGACATTTAGGATGTGTTGGGAGTGCTAGGGAATGATTGTGTCAAAAGTCCTCAGTCCTACGAGGTCGGGAACGCGCATGCGCAGAGCAAGATGTGTCTCTGTCTTTAGTTTTTTGCTCATATCTCTAAAACGGCTGATCCTAGCAAAACAGGAACTGTATCTAAAAATTTGTAGCTGACTAAATTTCTAAATTTTTCAAAAATAAAATTTTACACCACGACTTACAAGGGGAGAGCACAGTGAGTTCGTCGCCGATCTCGATGAAATTTTTATTGGCGATTTTACATTGAAAAAAAGTCTACCCGTTCGTTCGTCTAAATCGGCCTTTTTAGGTCTTGCAAGAAAATATTAGCTGTTTCAATATAGCGGTTTTTCAATATACGCTCCAGGAAGATCAGAATAAAATTCACTGTGCCATGTCTTTCTACCTTTCCATTGAGATCGGCGACGGGCTCAGTGTAACCTCTCCTTGTTAATATAACTCAGTTTAACAAAAAATGTTCAAATTGTCCTCCGTTAGGTTCCAGGCGGACGGTTGCTCGCAATGGTACTGCATTATAAACAATTGTAAGCATTTGTAGCGTGATTAATTGAACACTGTTCATTATGCGTGCTTGCAGGTCGTGTAAGTTTTTTAAAGGTGTTTGGTAAACCTCTCCAACGCTGCAGAAAATTTTCGTTCAACCATTCCCTGACATAGGCATAATGTTCATGCATTCAGATCAGTTCATTTCGCAGACTGAGTAGAAAATCGTCTATCAGTTCATTAATGAATTGAAAGTAATTTTCTGTATTCGGGAGTTGTGGTAAAAAGTAAAATCCAATAATATTGCCTGCTAGTACTCCCATCCAAATGTTTAAAGGAAATCTAACCTGATGGTTTCTAAACGGTCTCACACAACATGCATATTGTGAATGCCTGCATCAGTCCACAATATTTGATTATGGAAATTTTTGTTCAGGTCGATCTGATGCAGTAGCCAGTTGTAGTAGTTAATGCAACTTTGGTAATTATTAGGTGTTAACGACTGAACAGTAAGAAAGTGGTACAAATTCAAGGAATCTGCTTTTAAAACATTATGCACGGTGAATTACTAGAAATATTAAATCGGCGAGCAGCTTCTCTTGTTCTACTTACAGGTTCTTCAGAAACACTTTGTAAAATTTGTTCCTTTTGTTCAAGGTTAAGAGAAATTTGCAGAGCACCAGCATTAATGTGGTTTGGTGTCATTTGACGGTTGGCGGGGATTTGAAAACTTTTTCAAGTGTTTTCTTCGCAAACTCCATAAACCTTGTACATATCGGCATATTCGTTGAGGTAATTGTTCGATATAGCTACCTCTAGAAAAACGAAGTTTTGAAAACACGTTTTTGGTATCATCAGGTAGAGAATTACTCACAGAACACAATTAGGTGGCCTGAGGTAAAGAAAATTAATTCAATCTTGGTGAAACCGACGAAAATCAAACACGATTTTTAAGCACATCTGAGGTTATGTTGCACGAGAGAAAAAATGAATTTGGCAACTAAATCAGCTGCTGCACACACTACCAACCCCCTACTGCAACATGATCCGCGTATAAATGTTATAGGCGGGAGGCCGAACAAGGGTATGGTTAGGTTAGAAGCAATTAAACGTTCATTTTTTAAGGAATTTCACCACAATCTTGGGGTGTGGTTAGGTTAGAAGCAATTAAACGTTCATTCTTTAATGAATTTACCCATGTTTGCGCGGGATCAATGTTCTCTAGATGATTTTGGGAAATTGGGTTGGTACGCTGTCAAAGAGTAGCTAGAACATAGCCGCGATATCATAATGTCATGGCTGTCTTTTTGCTAGTGAACTGTCAAGATTGTCGATTTTCAAAGTTTTTTTTTAAATTTTTTAAGTGTTTGGCGGCGGAGAGGCCTTCCACAGGTGTCTTTTGATTCTCTGAATGGATATACTTGCATTGGTAAGATTAAATTCTTATTGTACAACTTTAATTCTAAGGGTAGCTGTATCGAACTGTTACCTTCATTAAAACTAAACTCCATTGTTTACTAATAAATGATTCCAATGAGGAACTAAAATTATGACAGATTCAGAATGGCAACAATAATTGACAGTGATAATTTATCAAATACAAACTTTCAAATACGAGTCGGTTCAGAGTGCTTGTACAACATATAACAGCCAATAATAAATTTTTTGCCGAAAGCATCAATTTTCAGTTCAATAAAATACAAAATTTTATAATTTACAGTATCTATTAATAATATCCTTTTTTAATATTGCGAGTGCAAGGTTAACCAATGCCGGTTTTTTTATTTTACTGAGAATTTTTTGTAAATTTCCAACTTTGATTGGCTCGTGCAAAAAGAGGAGACGTCTACGAACATTTTCGTACAAGACTCTTTTTCCCAGTTTTAGTAAAGAAATCTTTCTGCGTGAAGCTGTTTCGCCAATTGTCGAACACCCTGTATAGAAACATTAATAATAATAATAATAATAATGATAACATTAGTAGCAAGAGAAGGTTTAGGCAACATCTAATAGAAACAACGGCTCGGCTTGCCATTCATTCATATTTTCTTTTTCGAAAATAATCTTTAAAGTAGTATATTTATACTCAATGAGTTTTTATACACTCAAAAGGTTAATTAGATTTCTTATGCAGTTTTTTTAACACTTATTATCTTAGTGGAAAACATTTTAGTTTTTATATCACATTTAACGTTTAAGAATTTTAAGATTAACACTCAGAAAATTAACCACTTTGTTTATTATTTTTACCACTCCATAATTTTTTACTGCATGGAATCAATTTATGAAATGAAAGCCATAAACTTCAATAAATCGAATGTCTAACAAATTTTTCGGCCGGCTTTTGTTGTAAGACTGCGAAGGACGTATCACGGTTTTACTTACAAAATATTGTCAGAATTCGTTCCAATACCTGGTGATTTCTTTATGAAGGAAAGATTTGAACTGCATACTGGTTTAAAACATTTTTGAGGCGTGGCAGCAAAAAAAACGAGGAATTTTTTATCAGAATTGTATAATAATACTATACTTTTTTTAATTTATAAAAATTAATCAACTAGATATAATGTAATAATAATTTCTGCGATTTTGCAATGAAACCCGTCTTTGTCTACCCCACTTTTAATTATATGCTGCTATGCGAAGAAACCCTAAGACGACAATTCTTATTTGTTTTATTTGTCATTGCGTGGAAAAAGATTCCCTTCCGGCACCATCGCCCACGTCACTTAGTTGTTATTTTTAAGATTCAATAATTGGTCTGCATTTAAATTTAGATAATTTTGAACAGCGTATTGCAGTCTAGATTTATATGTAGAACTACATGCCAGTTTGCCATGGTTACAAAATATTAATTCGAAAACTTAAAGATTAGTAAGTGGAAAATATCACAGAAAAGAACTTAAACTGCTAAAACTTTGAATTAACTTTGTGCTATTCGTATATAAAAAAATCATAACCATTCACGAAGATAAAAACATTTTTTTGTTAAATTCCATTTATTTTATTAGAATTACAGTGAGAAATGTGTGGCCATTTCAAGACATGAAAACGAATAAATCTACTTCTCTTTTTGTGCGTTGTTACGCAACAAAATATTCATGTACAATATGAATTTTATAACAACACTTTCTTACTCTTATGGTTTCACCTTATTTTGAGTATGAATAATGAATTACTTCAGTTTCAGACCATCTTACGATGACTATAAGCCCCATTAATTATAAAGCGAGTTTTAACCCACGTTTTGACTTTACATCTTTCTTGTCTATAGCATCGAGCATATCTTCTTTATCGTACGTTATGATCCTCAAAATTATTTTGGCTATTATTGTTGCTTAAGATTTGTTAGAAGAAGAAAAGGGTTACTAAAGCAAACATCTTTAAATGAAAGTAATTTTAAATACCTACACAATAAAGGTTAGTACAATCTTTAAATTTTTCTCTCTATTCACACGAAAAGTAAATAATAGAATCTGCTTTCAACAGCAATAACTTTTAAATAAAGGTTCTGTTATATGTTTATTAATTAATTTGCAAATAAATTAGTGTTCATTTGTTGTACAAGCCAATTAACAGATAATGAACAAAACATTGTGATAATGCTTTAGGTAGTACACAATGTTGTAAACAATCATTATTACTCCACTATATACCCTTATACTGCCTTTATTAAATATGTTCAAATGTGTAACATATCCAATAAACAATAGGTTATACCATAATTATTTGTTAACCAATAGTATTACAATTATAAGATAGCGTAATTTTCGAAAACAATCAAGTAACTTTCTTATGCCTAGTTTCTAGTATTTCATTTCCACTGTACTGATTTTATATATATTATGAGAAGTTCTTTTATTTCACTTTTTGAAAAAATTTGTACACTTATTTTATTTTTTAGATTAAGTAGTAAGCATTTCTTATTTTAAATCAACTACTTCAACATTTACTTTTGCAGATTAGATAGTAGTTTCAATGAAAAGATTACATGTTGTACAATATATTTAATAAGAATAATAATACCTTTTTTTTTAAGATTGTACGATTTTTTTAACAAGTCGCCATTTATTTCACCATGGTAGTCTTCCTTTAAAGATTTGTAAGCGAGCAGCGGTGATGCTCCTTCGACAAAACCTGATTTATTTCCAGGATGCACTATACTCTAAGCTTTTCTTTCATAACCTTCAGGATTCTATACACTTGCAGTGTCTGTATCTTGCCAAGATTTACTGGGGTTTCCTTTAGTAAAAATCCTTGTTTCACTAAGAAACATAACTAGTTGTAAATAAGGAGAATTTAAATTTTCCAAATACGTCTTTTAAAATTTCAAATCCATAGAAGTAATTTCTGTTTTTTCTGCTAACGCTAAAGCTAAAATCAATTGCATGTAATGTTCGGTTTAAACTGCTGTTGCTTAAGTTGGTAGTGTAATATTTATGTTCGTTATTTAACGTTTAAAGTGTAATGTGCTTTTGTGAAAGCAAAGTAAATAATTTAGATTGTAGAAGATTACTGTTGTGTTCCCACTTTTTAAAAAATCAACAAAGAGTGAAGAGACAAAACCTTTTTAAGGATACCAATGTTTTAACTTTTATTAAGTATCGTGCCATTCTTGATTCATTTACAAGATCATCCTTCACGTAACGCTAGGCTTATACCTGGCTATGGTCGTGAGTACAAAACTGCTACAAACTTTAAATGTACATAAATTCGCTTCTACGAACAAACCGACGTATTGGCCCACCGACCCCAGCAAAACTCTAGGCTAATCAACGCTTGCATCTGGTTGAATCATGTTCCAGATGCATGAAAAGTCTCGGAAGTAATTTATTATAATTGATTCTAATTGATCTCCAAACCTGGTAAAAATCTAAGTGAAAGGGATTCATATCGCTAATTTTATTATTACTGATTACATTTAAGCTACGAGTATTTGAGAAATTAATACTTAAGCGTCTTAAGCCGATTATAGAAGAAAAACAAGCCATTGCATTAATTTTGTTTCAGAAATAACAGTTAGACAATTGACCAGGTACATCGTATCATCGACGTTATTGAAACAACGCTGGAAAACAAAGGAGTCTGCTCTGCTGTCTTCTTTGACATAGCGCAAGCTTTCGACAGAATATGGCACGAAGATTTACTTCACAAATTAAGGTCAATTTTTCCTGATCATTACTATCAACTTCTGAAATCTTATCTAGACGAGTTCTCTGAACTAAAGTCAATTAAAGCTGGTGTTCCACAAGAAAGTGTGCTGGGGCCAGCTTCATATCTACTCTACATTAATGATGTTTCAACCACATCTTACAACATTATTGCCACGATTGTAGACGGCACAACAGTTGTGGCAGCGGGAGACTCTGTTGAAAGCTCTACTAGAAACTACAGTCAGCTGTAGAAAGAGTTGTAATCTAGACGAAAAAATGGTAAATATACTTAAAGAAACTAAATCAGTGCACATTGACTTTACAAACAAGAAAATTACACAACAACCAATCTTCATCAATGGCACACAAATCCCATACACCAATACAGCAAAATTACGGTTTAAACAGTATATTTAGAGAAAAGGTGATGAACTCAACATCAGGTTTAGGCAAATGTATTAGCTGCTTAGATGTAACTCTGAGCTGTCAACTCACAAAAAACTTACATTGTATAAGCAATAAATAAATAAAATATATATATTGTATAAGCAAGTTATACGTCCCGTTTGGAGTTATGGTATACAACTTTAGGGCTGCGCTAGTGATTTTAATATTGAAATGATCCAACGTTATAAGAACAAAGTGCTAAAGTGCATCGTCAACGCACCATTGTACATCCGTAATAGTGACTTTGTGATGGAGAAGGTGGTTGCAGAGATCATTGCAAAGTTTACCAACTCTCATGAAAAGAGGCTACAGAACCACATCAATAGTGAAGTGTCCAGACTTCTCAATGTACGTCATACTAGCAAACGGAAAAGACCGTTCAAACCAGTTAAACATTCATAACACTAAGTGATTCAGTGGAAGTATATTAGTTTTTAAACCTCTACGTATTATGTTAAGTTTAAAAACGAATTAATCGTTAGTTTTTTAAAACTAGTTTTATTTGCAATAAAGTACTGCCTTGTCGGTTTTGAAAAAGAAAATCCTTCACGTAGCACACACATTAACACTAATTATAGAAACCGGTGGAATATATTGAGATACACATAATGAAAGGCACTACTTCGTCTTAACTTGGAAGACTTTTGATGAAAAAATGTACTTGGTAAATTGGAAAAGGAGAATTTAGTCATGTCATAAAAAAAATAGACCTTCAAGAAAGAAAGTACTCGTACTGTCTAAAGCAAACCGACTCTTGTAATAAAATCAATTAAGAATTCTAATAATGCAGAGTATTTCTTATATAGGTCAAATCAAAAAGCGTTATAAAAATAGTAATCACAATACTTTTACCAAGTATTGGATTTTTTGCATAGAAAGGCAACTAGAAATTATAAGAAAACTAATTTAAAATCTAGAAAAAAAAGTTTAAACTGCTAGACTGTAAAATTTATTACGAAATCGACATCAAAATTAAATTTAAGAACTTTCAGAAGAATGTATATGAAAGAGCAATAATACAATATTCAAATTTCTGCAACTATAGAAAATATCAGTTTCATTTACATAAAATAAGAACATTTTAACAATTAGAAGATTTTAATGAGGTTGAAAATTATTCTAGGATTATCACTAAGCAAGAAGTCGTAACAGCTCTCGTTTCAAATTTATAAATATACAATGTGTCCTAAATGTTATGAAAATATTCCTAACATAACAGCTAGTAAATAGTTAGTTAATTTTGAAGTATGTACGACAATATTTAGATTTGAAAAATGACCATTTCTAGGCGGCAGATACTACTGATCTCGTTATACAAAGTGAAAAATTTGAAATTAACATATTTAACAAAATTTTTACCTGTAGTGACCAAAACTAAATTTCAGCAAAATCTATCCAACTAAAATAATAACAATCAACATTAGCAAGATTAGCACAAACAAGCTTATTGGAACGTTACGGTAACTTTACAATACTTAGTAGATCGTTGACTCAAGCTTTTCAGTTAATAAGACAATAACTTGATTCTTGGGTGGCAAAGCTTGAGTACCAGATGCAATGATTTATTATGTTGTACCTTTAGTTTTCTTAGTTCTTGTAACATATTTTATTTAAATATCATTTATTGAATAATTCTAAGAATATCTTACCAACTGTAATAATTTAGTTAAACCAATATTTATTAAGATGTATTAAATATAAAGGTGTTGTAAGATGGCTCCTTACTTTTGTGCAAGTATAATATATACAGGGTGAGTTTTTTCCGATGTTTAGTATGGGGATCTCGGAAACTAGCGGAGACAGAGAGACGATTAAATGGGGAAAGAATTGCAGTTTTACCAGTTGGAGTTACAATTTTAAATAAAAATATGTCAAGTGGTATATCGTTAGAATCGTTGAAAAGGGGCCTTTTTTATAAAGTCATGGCCGACTATGGTTTCCATTAGAAAAAACACCAGCTTGTGTCATAACGCAAAAATTATAGCGTAAATAAAAAATTCAGTTAGACTGTATTATTAAGCGCATAATTACCTACAACTTTTTTTTTATACATTTTTTTTAACTCAATAATACCAGAGCTATAGGCACTGAAAAAAATAACAAAAAAACAATTTTTGAGTGATATCTAGTTAGCCATGGATTTTTTTTAAAAAACAAAAAGCTCATTAAATTAAGCTCGTAAAACTGCAATTCTTTCCCCATTTAACCGTCTCTCTATCTCTGCTAGTTTTCGAGATCCCCATACTAAACATCGGAAAAAACTCACCCTGTATATATATAATAAGTATAATAAATTACCAAGAAATATTTCTGAACTTAAAGATATAAAAAAACCAAAAAGTATGCACAGAAATTATTTATTCAGTTACAGAGTATATGAACTATGAATTATTGTTGTAAAATCATTGATATTCTTTTATCAGTTTTGTTTGTTTGTTAATTAATTTAATTAGTTTTTAATATGTTCCAGGCCTATGCCAAATAAACTCAAATAAGCAAATAAACGTACATATATTTTCCTGTACGTAGGTCTTTTAGTTCACAGTTCATTTGAACATTGTTAGCTTACTAAAAGTACTTGACCTGAAGAAGATCAAAGTGTGCTCTTAATTCTTATTAAGACACCAAGAAGGGAAATTAAAGATTCAAGTTTCTAATAACAAATGTTGTTTTCATTTGGTAATGCTGTCACTATTGTTTTATTTTACAGTTGTAACAGTCTTTTGTAGTTCCTCTCCAGTTACATGATTGTTAGCTGATTCTCTTCTTTCAGTGTGCCCGTAGGTCCTTAGTTTTAAATGAATAAAATTTTTTTCTTTGTTTTAGGAATCTGTTTAGGGATGATGGGTTTGCGATGTTATTAGTTCGAGCTTGCATTACTCTTGCTTTAAGTTTGAAATTCTTCTGTGTTTTATCACCTTCAGTATTTATGAAACACCGGGTATATTAAATTTCCTTATTATAGTTTATTTTCCCAGTGTAGAAATTTATTCAGCTTTATTACATTGTTTCTCTAAAGGGGGTTAAACTCTAGATTTCTGGGTTAGCAGGGTTGTGATCAATTGTCACTACGGTTATGAGATAACTTTGCTTGAAGATTTTTAAATCTCGTGTATCCTTGCGGGTTTCTATCTTCTCTTTGAGTTCTCATAACCCCTGTTATTCAGTTTTCTATAATTGAAGTCCTAGATTGAATTCATTGTCTAGAATTTTGTTAATTTTTTTGGTTGAGCGTGAATATTTATAGACCGGTTGACGGTTAGAAGTTTTCGAAGATCCGCGAAGAACGAACTACGGCATGCAATACGCGACCAGCATGTAGTCTGCGAGGTGTAACTTTTGACTCGTTAAAATCTTGTTTGTGAGTAGTGAAAACCCTAGATTTAGGGATAAGTTTCTTGTCTCTTTATTTTCTCTTCTTGTGTTTCTCGATCTTTATTGTTGCTGTTTGTCCCCAGTTTTGTTTACGATTTATCGGGAGTTTCTGTTCATGATTAATCTCTGACGAAGGTTAATTTGGTGAGTTAAATTAAAATCAACTCTACCGAATGGTTAAGAGTAGTTTAATTCGAATTTTTTGGATTTTGCTATTCACTCGATTAATTAATTAATTTTTTTT
>VTPC01085870.1:0-17794 GCA_011009095.1 Ignelater luminosus | reverse complement strand
TAATTAGTAATTAAAAATTTTAACTTGATAACTATCTACATGCATAATAAGCAATAATGTGTCTGTAAAAATTATCGTAAACATTATTGCAAACTCTAATGAAATTCGAGATGATAATAATAATAATTGTAGTAGCGAAGTTTTGCTCAAGCCATAGACAACCACATTGCAATACATAGAAATGCATTCTAACAACATACATTGTAACTTCTGCAAGTTTACGACTTGGGCTACCTAATAAATTATTTTAACATAAATGCCACAACATTCTTTACATACATTTCGCTACTGGTTTACTTTTTTCTAATTTTCATAGCTTGTAATTAGTAATAATTTTAATGCGTTTTAATTAAAAAACATAAAAGTAAAATTGTAAAATTTTATTAGTTCAACTAACTTTGATTGTGTGATAAAATAATTAACCTTTTTCTATTAAGAAAAAGGTGGGAATCTTATTGATAAAACAACCATTAATAATTTAATAACAAGATATCAAGCACTAATTAAATTTGTATAAAAAAAATGTAATACACTTTAATAATAAGAACTCAACTAATGCCGATATAAATGTCTTAACAATATTAGCATTTTAATTTAATTTAATAATTATTTTCTTATGTTTGAATAGTATTTATAAAAAAGGATAAACTAGATAAATGTGCTGAGTTATTTGCTAGGGCGTAACCAGTACGAAATCGGGGCGAACTAGCTAATTAACTAATTTATTTAATCAATGCATTTTGTTATAAAAAAATTAATTTGAAGCCGTGTTATAATTTTCTATAATAGAACAATGAAGTTGCTAGTTTCAACAATATAATTTCTTATCAATAAGAGATTCCTGAGTTAATTTAAAACTTCTTAGTTTAGGATTGCACGGAAGAATTTCAAGTATCTGTTTAGTTGTATTTAAGTAAGATATTTCTCAGTTATTTATTCAAGATAGTGTCTTGGAATACACCAACTTGCAAAATTTCCAACATTTGCAGTTGAATTTAGATAGAGGCAAGCCGTAACTAAAATCACAAATCTTGGCAATTGTCCTATTTACTGGGATTTGACAGAAGGCAAATAGAACAGTAAAGCTTTGTTCATTAATAGCTCTCATAACACATGTCACAAAAGTTTTTGGAAATTTTTTAAACTTTAATTACTAATTAGTTTGATGATGTAATCAGGTTACCATTGAAAATAAAAATTATGCTATGGTTGATTAATTAACCACATAATTTAATTTTGTCTGTAGTTTATGTGTTTATAATCTAGTTGGACGATGGATTTGACCGTTCAAAATTGTTTCGGAAGTATTTACTAAAATAATGAACGATAATGACTGAGAAGTTCAAAATCGGAAAGTTGTATTGACAAGATCTTATAAAAATATGTTACACTAATGTTGCAACCGTTCAAAGTCGTATACAGCAGGTTTGAACTAAATTATCCACCATCCAAGCATGTGAAGATCTATCTGTAATGTAAGTACTGATCATTCTTCTACATACTTGTAGAAATAGCTTTACCTAAAAACATTTTTGAAAATTAATGTTTATTACAACTTAAATTATTCCGAAAACCTTGTAACATAGTTATGTTAGTTAATGAGGAATATCCGTTGCAGGTATTGAGATTATCTTTGTTTACCGTTTTATCTATCAGTGATTAACCTAAGTGTAATGCGTAGTTTTAAAATTGTCTCTTACTTTAATAGAAAAGAAAGTTTTTACTGAAACAATATTTCCAAGTCGCAGAATTTTGCTTTACTCGGAAATGACACATCCTGCGGAAAACATGTTATTTACAAAAGAAAATGTTTCTGCTAAATTAAATTTAATCTCGATATCACACCTAGTTTTCGTGATATCAAAAAAACAAGACGAATTTAGTTGAATTTGTACTTAGAAATCTGTGTACTGCATAAATACCTTTATTATTTATTTTCCAGGTATGTCTGCTTGGGAACGTCCTCAATACTATGACTATTGCTTTTAAGTTGGTAGTAAATTAACTTAAGTTGGTAATGATTAATGAAAGATAGTTGTTATCAAGCAAACTAAAAATTTACATTAAAAGTAGTTCCAATAAAACAATAGTTATTTAAGCAACGAAAGCGGTAAGTACGTTTTACCAGTTTGAGGGTAATAGGTTTGGGCCCTCAGCATAACAATCTTTCCGCTATAACAAATTTTTGCAATTTTGAAGTAACTTAAAGGAACAGTTTAGAATGTCTTGTCTAGCACTGGCTGCGGACCTTTATGTTATTTTTCCATTCCTTCTTTCGAAAGATGATTGTCACGGTGCCAGATTCTATTGTGTCCTCACGGATCAAAAAGCTTCCTAAAGATTCCACCTCACCCAAAACAACCGTATTATTGCCAAATTTCAGAACAAGATAAACGTTATTTTCGAATGCATCAACCGACCCACGAATTCTTGTTTGAGGCCCAAATCCTCCTCAACGTCAACAACAATGTTTGCCTCAACTTTCATGTTACCCTCTGGAACTTGCCGACCTCCTGCCGGACATCATGAACACGATTCTCAAAGAAAAAAACAGCGAAGCCGTCCACTACCTACCACCCGTTGTCATCCGCCATGATTCACAAACCCGATAAATCGTTCACCAATTTAGCACCATATAGGCCCATTGTTCTCCTCAGCATAATGCGAAAAGTTTTCGGGACAATATCGACAATTAGACTCCGCGACTTTCTAAACTACATAACCGTCTCTCACACCGTCAAACCGGATCACCTTTTGTTAAATTCACTATAGACCTAATTATTCGCCTCTACATTGATGTCAAGGTGTTTTTCAACTTTCTATGCTGCGTAACGGCTACTTTATTGGTTTAGCATGAGGGACTTTTTTATAAACTCCAAGCCGCCTAGATCCCTGCTACCATCTTCCACTTAATTAGCAGCCATCGGTGTTTGCCTAACAGGATGACAATCGGCAACTGGATGATTTTGAAATAAATGTTACACAAAGCCTTTTTTAAGATAATAAGGATTTATTTACACCAAAATAAAGCTTACATAATTCTATTGAAGATGTGCATCAATTATAGAAGATAATGTCATCGAGATGGTGTCTATCGCGGTGGATGCAGTTGCCTGAAATTGTCCATCACACGCTCCAATAACGTTCAAACAATAGCCACGATTTCCTAAAAAAAAGTATATACATGATTCTTCAAATACCCCCACAGAAAAGAATCACAAACTGACGGGTCTGGAGACGTTAAGGGCCACGGTACATCCCCAAAACGTGTTGGCAGTATGTGCAGTAGCATCATCTTACTGAAATCACACTTTCCTTAGATTTATTCTTTTTCTGCGTAGTTTTGGCATGAGAAGATTTTGAATCATCTGAACGTAGCGGTTAGAATTAACAGTGATTGTGCGTCCATCCTCTTTGGAAAAATAGGGACCAATAACGCAAGTAGGGCAATCGCATACCACACTGTGACGTTATCAGAATGGAGAGGTCGTTCATAGATATTTTTAATCCTTACGCAATTTTTTTTAACCGATTCCTGATTCATGTTTAACTCTTTTGCACGTTCTCGAACGGACCGTGAAGAACTCCTGGTTAGTGCCTCTCTCACCGTCGATATGTTTTCAGGGGTTCTTACGGTACGTTGGGAGTCTGGTGACTTTCTCTTCATCATATTGCCAGTTTTCAAATTATTGATTCATCTGATGATGGTGTTGCGAGACGGAACGGCTCTCCATCGACCAATATTAAAGCGAGTGCACAAAAGCTGCTGCGTAGTTATCATAGATGCGTCATTTCGAATAAACGCGTTGCTCTCCTGTCCATTGCTCCATTGTTACTAAACCGGCACCACATAACGCAATTTTTTTAGCTAGTTCCCGATTCATGTTCAGCTCTTTTGTATGTTTTCGGGCGAACCGTGAAGAACTCCTGGTTAGTACCTCTCTCACCATCGATGCGTTTTCAGGAGTTTTTATGGTACGTTGTGGGTCTGCTGACTTTTTCTTCATTATGTTGCCAGCTCACAAATTTTTGATCTACCTGATATGATGGTGTTGCAAGACGGAACGGCTTTCCCTCAACCAATATTAAAGTGAGTACACAAAATCCGCTGCGTAGTCATCACAGACGTGTCATTTTAAATAAACGCGTTGCTCTCCTGTCCACTGCTCCATTGTTACTGAACCGGCACCACATTACAAAGGTAGTAACATCACACTTGCCCCATCCAACAGCGGTAAGCTGAGCACTATGCGTTCCACGAGCCGGCGTCACCAAAAGGTTCATTCTTTTGTCTTTCTTATTTCGCTTCTATTGCCAAGTCATCTCTCGCCCCCCAAAACCACAACCATTGCTTATCCCAATTTACGGATGACATCGTTCGGTCAACTGGAAGATAACAATCAGTAAAAAACCAACGTCATTATATTCCGTCACTGCAGAGCGAAATTCGACCCCGAAAGCGTCCGTCTGGAACGTCCATGAGATCTTCAGAATTTCACTTTTACTTTCTCATAAGAAATCTAAAAAGAAACCTAAGCACAAGCTTTCATGAGAAGTGCCGACAATCTGATGCCCAAGTTGGTGGACATTCTGTTCGAGGCTCACCTCATATACGGATAACATATCCGCGAGAGCCTCACTCACCCAGCCTCTACAAAATTAGCGTCGTCTAAAGAAGACTTCGTCGCAAGGTAGGGGATTTTATCAATGTCCAAAAAGACTGTAACAGTCCCTTTGGAACATTATTACGCCACATAGGTAGTTCTATACTCAAAAGGTTTACGCTTCTGCAGTACAACAAAATTCGTATTACAAGTGACTTGTACTTCACTGAGACAATTTCAAGAAACAAATTTATATATTCGCTCTGTTGAGAAGTATATTGCAGAAGAAAGTTAACATTATCATTTGCCGTTTGTCTTAATAATGTAATGTTACTGGATGCTTGTTTTCAAAGCCTTTGGACGTGACGTATCAATCTAATTTCTACCTTTGTAAAATTAAAAGTCATGAAATATCTCAGGTTACCTCACCAAAACAACATAATATTATAAAGACGTACTTTTTCTATAATACGTATGGTGTAAATATTTCGTTTTCCTCTCTTTTCAACCGTGGTCGTGAGTGCAATAGAGCTTTCGTTGTTCTAATTACATCTAAGGGGAATATTAAACAAAGGAGACACTACCCGTCTCCTGCTAAAGCGTGCCAAGGAGATTAAGCAGACTTAGATGACAAAGAGGACAATGAAGCGGGCGAACAAAAAGACAGCGACAAAAAACATGATACTTGAAGAAAAAAAAGATTTAAAATTGACAGCACAACAATCGCCAAACAAACAACACAACACAACATCAACAACACCATCAAGTCGCGAGGAAGTCTCAATCGCCATCACAGTACAGCACTGCCGCTCGAGTTCTTTTAGAACAAAACTCAGAGTGAACACAACCAGCATCGAGCTTCTACATCGCACATTCTCAAGAAAGCAATTTACTCAGTTCCAGGTAGTGTCCGTTCGATGCAGACGTCGGCAGTGGTGCCTCCCGGTCATCAACCAGTGTAAAGCCGGCCCCCCGGCAATTCACCCCGGGTGGTGCGACCTGTTGCAGCTGCTGCTGGCAACCTTTGTTCTGGGGAGCGAAGACCCAGTAGCGGTGCCGGTCTTCCCAGCCGCGGCACTCTGCGTTTCGTGGGTGGATGCAGATTTCCACAGCCGGTGTCCCTTTTCCACCCGCGTACGTCGTTGCCTAGGGGGAGAAGCGCGACTATTGGCGCGGGTGTTTGATTTCCCGTGCTCTTCGAGTGTCCTTACGCTGAACGCGTCTTGAAGTCCTCTTTATCACTGTCACCGTCTACCGAGCTCACCCCCTACACCGCGCGAGTAAAGGTGTGGTTCTGAAAACTATTTGTATGCCGTTAACACCACCAAGTCTTTCGCGAGTGCCAGTTCTCGTTCTCCTGCGTACGTTGTCCAGTTCTACTTCAACGATCAGACTACCAGAATCAACTCCAACATCACGACGGATATCTAATCATATCCATCGCCCCTGTCGCGGGCCCTACACCAGCCTTCTTTACTTCAATTTGTCACATCACCATTATCATCGCTGCAACAAGGGGGCACCTAAATTCACTTCCGTCACATAGGGGTCATTGACCACTATAACAAGATACATGTTTGTACGCTACCCAGGGCCTTATCACCATCACGAAGCGGCATGATAACATCATCCGCCGACGGACCATCACTATCAGATGCCTCCGGCACAAACCGACGCCCTCAAAAGTCCTTAAAAACAATTTCAACTTTAACACAACAAGCCACGCCTTGGAGCCCCGCCCAATACTTCAGCTACAGTACGCACCGCTAACCGCCAAACGCCGCTCCATTCTGTCCTCAGCATCAACATCAGCTCCAGTACCGGACGCCACCAACTCAAATGCTGCCACCGGCCTTCTTCGCGTCGCTACAGTTGAAACTACATCGAGCATACTCCATTTCGACTTCCAACGGTTGGGCGAGTGCTGCGGAACGCAAACGAGGAACAACATCCTTTTGTCTGTTCCGCGACCAGATAGAGTAATAAAAACGCCTCTTGAAGAGCGGGCAGTTTAAAAGACATTTCCTGATTGGTGGGTCAGCTTCACACCAGCAAACAGAATGTAACAGCGACAGCGCAATTTTAAATTTGCGGAAAATCAGTAGTTCTTTAATTAAGTGTAAAACGGGCTGCTGTCAACTAGCTCCTCCCATAATGATTTATTACTCTATCTGGTCGTGGGACAGACTATACGTCACTCCAATGTCTTACCCCTCGCCTGAAGAAGTCCCAGGAGGGGACCTATAACGGCCTCCCGCCTCCGGCGGGAAATTAACTTCGACTCGAGCAATTTACTTTACCATTATGCTCCCGGCAAGAATTGCTTTGCTTGCTTGAGTGCAAGCATCTCATTTCCGCCGCAGATTCAACCTGCGTTGTGGGCGAAGGTACCAGACTCAATACCTAAAGGCTGCAACAACTCGCCATCTCAACTCTAGCTGACCCACTCTACCTTAGATCTTAATCGGTTAATATCAAGACCACCTAGTGCCTACCTTGAGATAATAATGCCCAAATGTCGGTAGTAACCACAATTTGACTTACTACTTCAACGACCAAGTTAACACCACGCAGAAGCTTTGAAGAAATGAGCGATTACCATCTGGTCAAAGTGGAGCTAAGTTTCTAAAACAGTTTCTGATATCTTATGTTAAAAAGTCAGACCTGCCATCAAGTACTTTCTGAAACAAATGTACTAAGTAAACCATCGTATTTCTTAATTTCTTGTTAACAAAAAAAAATGGTTTTAGTTTCATTCTGTCGTGAAACTGTTCTTTTGGATATTAAAGAAGTAATTTATCTGAAAATTGAAATACTCATTATTGATTATGAAGGAGCGGCTAAGCTATAGAAGAGAAGTAATGGAAATAATTCATTTACATTGTTGCTATCGCAAAGTGTGGTTTGAGGGGTTTGAGAGAATTTTTTTTGAAGAAAACTTATACCTATGTACTTGTTGACTAGTACTCTCTTTTCTTTTTTTCCCAGGTTTTCAGTTTCATAATTAAGATATTTTAATTTGTTACCATGTTCATTATGACTTATCACACACAGTGACCTGTTAAATAACAATCTGGTATATAATAGACAATAAAGAGCTTGTAACTGCTGATTTATGGCTCGTTTGGAAATATTTAGTTAATCAATAAAATAATTAATAAATGTGCCCATTTTGACTTAAAAATAAACACGTGTTTGATTTAATCATGCAGTCAATAGTATTATTTAGTTTGTCTTACAAGAATATTTACAAAAAAGAGAATTATTGATAAATTAAGAAAGAGGTGATGCTATTTGCTTACTGATTTCCCTGTTAATCAGTCAGATTGACTTAAAGAATGCTAATATTTCTAACTGAGGAGGAAAAATGACTTAACAGAATTTATAAAATATAAGGTTTATAAAGCTAAGATTGTCTAAATTTAAGACATCAATTGTGCTGCTCAAGAGGCAGAAACTTGAGAAGTCTGTAACGCTGAGTAAGTTAGATTTACGTTTAAATAAATTTTTATTTTAAATCATAAATAATAAAGTCATTAAAATTCTAAACATTGCGATGTTTAATTTTCGGTGCATGCTATTTACATACCAAATAATATAAAAAAATAATAATGACGCGATGCTTTCTTGCTATTTCAAAACATATTTAGGTAGGTTATTTCGCATAAAGCAACTTGTGAAGCTGGAATTGTCAAGTATTTTAATTTACGAGTAATTTTTGTTGTACCCCTACAGAGGAACACCTTGTACACACATTATTACATAACAGCGAGTTTTCTTTCAGTTTCGAGATTTCGAGCAACGATAAGGAAACAAAGACGTAAACCTGGTTGTTATGATGAGGCTGGGTGACAAGAGCAATCAATTACGAATGCGTGTAGTTAAACACTGCACGGGCAGGTTATTTCACTTCGGTTGTTGATTTTGTGGAATTTCTTGAAGAAACTGCTCTGTTTCCTTAAAACTATTTTATACATATCGTTACATAAGAATATTACTTTACACAATTATCATATTTATAAGGAGTAATTATGTTATACAAGTACTAATAAAAGTTGCAAAATAAAAGTATATATATAAAACAGCAAAACGAGTGAAACTGTCATAAAATACAATTATAGTTTGCTACGAAATTACTATGCATTCGTGATTATATTATTTCCTAAAATGGCTTTAATTTACAGCTACCACCGCGATTATAACAAGTCAGATATTAATTAGATCGATTTATATCTAACATTACCATTAGTTAATAGCGTAGGTTGATTTACCTTCCGGCTACTGAAATGTCCGTTAAAGTTAAGTAAAATTATGGAATTTCTCACTAATAATGAATGATTTTTATTACATATATCTTACCGACTTGCTGTTTTACACGAAATGATAAATAATCAACTAAAGTCTTATTAATAAGGTACTTTTTCACAGCAAAACGTTGCATTCAACATGTACTCATACGAGGTGATTATATTCTAACTTTACACTAGACAGCCTGAGAAAATTAAAATAATTAATTAAACTAGATTTCTCGGAAATAATAGTGTAATTAGTTTAATGCTCTTGCATTTTATTGTTGGTTTTAATACTTAATTCGTAGAGATCATGTTTCACTATCTTTAAATAACGTCCTTCATTATGAATGTCACAAATAATTTCAATTTTGATTTTTTTGTTTAACTTCTATATAAGTAAAATTCCGGATTATTAAATTAATTTAAAATTTTAAAAATCAAATTGCAAACAACAGAAGGTCGCACCTATAAAATTTAATAAAACGTACATTGACACCTTCTTCCTGTGCTATACATTTAATGAATATTCTCCTTCAAATCGTTAATAACATTATTAAATCATAAATGAAATAAGTTTTTTTTATATTTTAAGTAGCTATGTCAGAATTGAACTTCTATACACTTTAATAAACAGCCAAGTACATACAAAATTTCCATCACTCTGAATAGGAGCCTAATTTCGCTTTCTTTATTACATTTCCGACGCCTCAAACCAATAGTCGACTTATAGTTCTTCGGTCCTTGACCGAAATCACTTTTAAATCTATTGAAAAAAATCACTTTATAAATAATGATCTATATGACCATGAATTAAGTATGTTATTTAGAGATTTTTTGTTAATGAAAAAGTCAGTTAAAAATAGAGCTAACATTTTGCGTATCAATCCGTTCTTTGTTATAATTATTATTAAAATTTGACTTGCAATTAATAATATTCTTGTTTATAGTATGGATGACGCCATTATTCTGAAATCAGATTTAAAGTAAAGTTCATCATTTAATTAAATGTTAAAATTCCTTTAATTGCTTTCAATACACCAACAAGGTGTGTTTTGTTGAATTGACTGTCTCAATTATAATGGGTAGGATTAGTACAATTAAGTTCTGTAGTTTAACTTTTATTGATCATTATTTTATCAACAAACAATTTTCACCGTTTTCCTCTTTCAGAATACGATAGAGAGCCTACTCTCTTAATCGCATAACATTTTTCTTGTGTCTTCCCGTGACTTACCCATCATGAACATAATCAAATACTAGATGAGATTAAAGGTGCAGGCTAAAAGATCAGTCTTCCGCTTTAGCAAGAATGTAAGAGATCAACAAGGCCGTTTTCTATTTCTTCTGGTACATTTGGTCTTTATTTTATCCAGCATACTGTTTAAATCTAACCTTCAGTTAAGAAAAGCACATAAGACGCTATCAGATCGTTTCGTTTTTTTTTAATTTGTTCACTACTGTTTAAAAATTAAATGCTGTGACTATGTTTACTCGATGTAGACTGAAAATATACAATAACTTAAAACTTGGTGACACAGTAAAACGGAAAGGATGATTATGGTCATGTTGAAAATTGCAAACAACGTTAAGAGTACTATTGTTTTTGATAAAATGATTTGTTCTTTACTAATGCTAATGTGAGAGCAGAAGAGACAAGCATAATAATAATAATAATAATCTTTATTGTTATCCGGTTACAATTAATGTAAAAATATTGATAACAATAATAGTAATAATAATAACAATAATAGCTAGCGTAAGAGTAACAACCATACGCAAGGTAGATGTACAGTCAGTCAACCTCAACTTCACTACTGAGAGAACCTATCCTCACCCTCCCAGATAATAATAGTAGTAAGCCTGACGGTAGGTTAAAAATATAAATCTCTTTATGAGTGATGTTAGAAACAATAATTTAGCCTCGGATGGTGCGAACTAACTTGGCGTACGAGGTTTAGGCAGATGACCACAATTCACAAATCAGCGACAATCTCTTCTTGATGAATGGAATGGATAAGGTTACCGCCGAAGAGAACATTAATGAAGAAAAAGCAACTCAAAACAGAATATCACTCCAGACAAAGACTAACCTGCCTTTATGAGAAGTACATTTCCACAATTTAACAACTTAGACGTTGGAAATATTGCAGGTAGAAAAAGTGTAAATCTACGTACAGGCCCCTAGCTGAGGGTCGCAGCGCCTGCGCGATGAAACATATTTTGGCGCTCTCCGTCCCCAATGTATTCGCATATTTTTTCGAAATATTCAATCGGAAATATTTGCGAAGCTTTAGTATACAGGGTGTAGAATTGCTTCACGCATCATAAGAGTTTGCAAAAATTACTGTTTTAATTTTTTCCCGCTCTCGAAACAATGAAAATAACACAAATAACATGTACACTTGTACAGGTGCACTAAGTCTTCTTTTGTCTACAAAAACCGAATTTACCCTTTCGCTCTCAAATAATTAGGAAAGCAGATAATTGAGCATTTCAGTTACGTTAAATATTCCCTGTCAAAGTCGTGTGATTGATAAACCAATTCTGTATAATGTAAATACTGACTGTTGTTTTACTACCTTCCTTGAAAAAGTAAAAAAACGCTTTAAATTTAAAAATTAAAAAGTAAATAATTAGGTATTCCACTAAATAACACAGAATTTACAAGAAAGTTATTTACTAGTAAAATCTTTGACAAAGTTACAACGTACGAGGGTGGTCTGAAAAGTTTCCGACCTCAACGTGAAGATGGCAGCACTCGTAAATAAAAGCTACTGAATTTCGTTGTTCATCTGTTGACAGTTACTCACCAAAGTATCAACCATTTTGAACGCGCAGTTTTTATGTAACAGTCGTTTGAGTGAGTTGATGTGAGTTTTTTTGTGAAAATGGACAAAATCGAGTATCGAGCTGTCATTAAATATTTGTTTTTGAAAGGCAATAGGCCTTCGCAAATAAAAGATGAGTTGGATTCTGTGTATGGGGACTCTGCACCATCATTTACCACAGTGAAATTTTGGGCTACTGAATTTAAACGTGGCCGTAAGAGCTTAGGAGACGATGAACGTTCGGGATGTCCAAAAACTGCAACTACCGACGAAAACATCGCCAAAGTTCACCAAATGGTGCTAGACGACCGCCAAATTAAAGTGAGAGAGATAGCAGAGGTTATGGACATGTCAAAAGAACGTGTTTGTCACATATTAAATCAACATTTAGGCATGAGAAAGCTGTCCGCGCGTTGGGTGCCGCGTTTGCTCACGTTAGACCAAAAACGTGCTCGAATGAATATTTCCAACGCTCTTTTGGCGCAGTTTAGGCAAAATAAATCCGAGTTTTGGCTCCGATTAATTACTGTAGATGAAACTTGGATACACCATTATACGCCCGAAACAAAAATACAGTCCAAACAGTGGACTGCAAAGGGGAACCGGCTCCAAAAAAAGCAAAAATTGTTTTTTCGGCTGGGAAAGTTATGGCGATTGTTTTTTGGGATAGTCATGAAATTATTTTAATCGATTATCTTCAAAAAGGAAAAACCATTATAGGAGCATACTATGCATCATTACTTGACAAGCTGAAGGCAGAACTTGCGAAAAAACGGCCACATTTGCAGAAAAAGAAAATTCTGTTTCACCAAGACAACGTACCGTCTCACACCTCAGCGGTTGCCATGGCGAAAATCCACGAATTACGGTTTGAACTGCTTGACCATCCGCCTTACTCACCAGATCTAGCCCCAAGCGACTTCTTTTTGTTCCCTCATCTAAAAATTGCGCTCGGAGGACAAAGATTTTCGTCAAATGAAGAGGCAATCACCTTCGTGAACAATTATTTTGCAGAGAAAAATGCCGAGTACTATTTGGACGGGTTACAGAGATGGGAGCATCGCTGGGAGAAGTGTGTAGAGTTACAAGGAGACTATGTTAAAAAATTTAAAAAAAATTTCAGAAAAAATGTCTTGTATCTTTGTTAGGTCGGAAACTTCTCAGACCACCCTCGTACTCGTCTCACTTTTGCATTAGCAAACTGATAGACACATTTAAATTCTCAGAAAAATCACTTTTAACAGATAAAAGTGCAATGCTCGACAATCGGTCTTTATGCATTGCAGTTGTTAAATAATTTTTAATAAATGACAATTTTGAAAATGATCTTTCTGCTGCGGCTGCAGATAGTGGAAGGGATAGAAAGATTTTGAGAGCTGTTGTAAGATTTGGAAACACCGAACTAATATTTTGTTGTGTTGTATATTCTAGAACATTTTTACGATTTTGGTTACAACTAGTTAAATTTGTCAAAGCAACGATTTCGTCGTGTAACTCAATGCCGTTTACATCTTTTTGGTTCTTCTCTTTTCAGATCGAGATCAGCACAACACTTTCGCAATTTTTTTTCTTTATTACTATAATACATTGCATTTTACACAAGAAATCAAAAGTATCTTTATGATTTCTCAAAACTTGAAATTTTTCTTCTACTGATGTGTTCACTGAATCCAAAATTTGAAAATAAAAATCGACTCTAAAATACTGTTTTAGATTTAGGGTGTTTGATTCATCAACTGCTTCGTATTGCAAAAACATTTTTTCTTACTACTGTGCACTAAATTCATTTTTGGATTTTCGCATTCCACTTCCAATTCGTTGCCCAATTCTTTGGTTTTTTTGACAAAATTTTCAAAACTTTTATCGCTTCTCTGTTGAGTGATATAAGAATTTAAGTTTGTTAGTGCGGTTACTGACTTGTGGATATTAACCTGAGCATTCTGAAGTAGTTTACTTACAACATTGACTTTTGTTAAGATATCGTGCCAAATGGTTAAGGAGCATGGGAATTTAAACGATTTAATTTTAACTGCTAAACACTGGGCCATATGTTCACTTGTTTATTATTTACATTCCTGTTTCCATCATTAGCGATCTGTTCCAGGTTATCATAAGCTTCACCTATTTGATGATACAAGGTATTGATAACTTTTATTATACTTTCTCAGTGTGTTTCTGATAAAAGCTGCAAATTTAAATCGGTTACGTTATATTTGAAAACGGCCCATCGATGTGGAGAAACAGAAAAAAGCTGAAAATTTCTTGAATAATATTTAAAAACTGGCTGTTTCGTTGGATAACTTGGCTGCGTCGTTGACAACCAGATTAAGGAAGTGAGCTGCGCAAGGTACAAACATGGTTCGAGGGTTTACGTTTAATACACGTTTTTGCAACTCCACGTGCTTACCTCTCATACTTCACCCATTATCATAACCCTGCCCGAGCAAATCATACAAATTCAAGTCAAACATTGGTAACAATGTTTCTGTCAAATATTCGTAGAGACATTCCCCTGTTTATGTTGAGTATCGTTGCAAAGAGTCTTGTAAAATATTTTTCTATTACCTTGTGTACCATTATAATTTATTAAATCGGATGTAGCCTAGAAAAATTATGAATGCGTTTTTATTAAATTTGCGTGCCTTATAAGTGGCGCCCGCTTGTTACACACGCACTGCCTACCCGCCAGCTACGGCCCTGCATACGTAATAAATAAAATGAGCCTAAGTCAATTTCGGATTTCTTAAGACAAGAAAAGATCTTTTATTGTATAAGAATAAGACTAAACATTAAAATAATTATAAGCCGATTGCTTTTGCGAAATATATGAAATTACTTCTAACGCAACAGTCGATCGTATAACGCAGTACCTATAGATACAACAATAACCTGCTGGCGTGAAAGCAAAAGGGATGTTCTATGGTTGTAAAGAGCTATTACACCAAAGCGTTTGATAGGTACCGTACTGCATACACGATTATCCAAAATATTACCTTAATATAACATCGATGATAGTGTTATGTTAAGATGTCAGAATTATATCCATATGTGACACTAAAACTCAAACAATATACATATTTACAATGTGATATATTCCAGGGGAATGCACTGACTTTTCTGTAGTTTCGTAAGGCAATTAACTCATTATCTACACTTTTAAACAGTGGCGAAGCGTTAATGTAAATGTTGTAATCGGCGATTATAATCTAAAAAAAAGAAAATGCTTTTTTTAACTTTTTAACGAAACATAATATTTTAATTTTAATATTATGGAAAACTGTACACTATTATATTTATACAGGGTGATCATTTTAAAACTTCCCACTCTGAATATCTTAAAAACCAAAAGAGATATCAGAATAAATCTAAGGGCGTTTTCTTATACCGGGAGGGGGAGACTAAACTATGTGCAAAGTTTTCGATTAAGATTCTACCCTTAAGCTCCAGCCACTCCCACTTTAAAATCTTAAATTGGATAATATGGCATGTGGCACATCAGATTAAAGGTCTTCAACACCGCAATGCAGTGATGCTTGAAAAAATCAAATCGGCCGATTGTTTCTCAAAAAAATAATTTTTCTATTTAATAACGGTACATCACTAAATTTATCGTAATAGCTGCTCGAATTGCGCTCCATTGGTTGCTAGGCAATAATAAATGAAATTCATTGTAATTTTAAATAAGTAAAATAAAATAGGCTTTATTATTGCCTAGCAACTAATGGAGCACAATTCGAGCAGCTATTACGATAAATTTATTAATGATCCTTTATTAAAATAAAAAAATTAATTCATCGAAAATCAATCGGCCGATTTGATTTTTTCAAACACTACTGTATTCTGGTATTGAAGAACTTTAATTTGACGTTCCACATGCCATATCATCCAATTTAAAATTCTAAAGTGGGGATGGCTGTTTAGTCTCCCCCTCTCAGTATAAGAAAATATCTTTGGAGTTATTTCGATATCTTTTTTAGTTTTCAAGATGTTCAGAGTAAGAAGTTTTAAAATGATAACCCTTTATAAAAACGAGACGGTATAGTAATACGAGGGTCGTTTGAAAAGTACGTGCAAAAATAAAAACTACTTAATTGTTTAGGGTAAACCTTTTTTATTTTTCAACATAGTCTCCTTTTAGGCTTATACACTTCGTCCAACGCTGCTCTAGTTTGTTGATCCCTTCTGAATAATAGGATTTGTCCAAGTCTGAAAAATAGCCATTTGTTTCTGCAATCACCTCCTCGTTTGAATAAAATCTTTTTCCCGCCAGGTATTTCTTCAAATTGGGGAACAAATAGTAGTCCAAGGGAGCCAAGTCTGGAGAATAGGGGGGATGTGAAACGAGTTGAAACCCTATTTCCATTAATTATGCGACCATAACTGCTGAGGCGTGAGCTGGTGCGTTGTCGTGATGGAAAAGGACTTTTTTGTGAGCCAATCGTGGGCGTTTTTCTTGCAGTTCGGTTTTTAAATGGTCCAGTAACGATGAATAATATGCACCTGTAATAGTTTTACCCTTTTCCAGATAGTCGATGAGGATTTTGTCAATAATTTCAGGAGTAGTAACCTCAACAGGGCGTTCAGAATGTTCAGCGTCACTTGTGCCCATATGGCCACTCCGAAAATTTTGAAACCACTTATAAACTGTTCTAATCGAAGGTGCAGAGTCACCATAATGTTTATCAAGCTTCTCTTTAGTCTCCTGGGGCGTTTTGCCTTTCATAAAGTAATGTTTAATCAACACACGAAATGTGTTTTTCGTCCATTTTTAGAAAATCACTCGACTTCCTCGATTCAAACGAATACCAAACACAAAGAAATAGACCGATCTGGCTGAAACTTGGTGTGTGTTCTTCCAAGAGATGCTACTAACTAAACATAACCTCGATATGCGCCAGTAGTGCCATCTCTCTGACTTTGCACGGACTTTTCAAACGACCTTCGTATTTAATTAATGCCCAAGGCGCTGCAAATCATTTAAATTTGCACACTGCAGACAGCGTGCTTACTAGTATGGACTTAACCCCGTATAATCGCTAATTTACACCGTTTACGAGGGTGCTTGATCTGCATACGTGGCATATGTGCATTGATCTAAATTCTCATTGGCCGTTTAACATTAATATCACAGTAGCATAGCTTGCCGTGTAATCGTCAAAACAAATAATAAAACTGACTGGCAAAAAAAACCGGCCACCCTAAATTATTTCCAGAACCACTTTAACAATTATTATTTTGACCAGTGATTGTTATTTGATTTAAGAACCATTCATTGTTGACACAGCATATACAGATTGGCTAAAAAGAAGGAGACACATTAATACAGAATTAAATTTAATTTAAGCAGTAACAACAACACTCTAAATACCACACTTTCTTAATAAAAAAACAATAAAAGTGACTGTTTATAATGGACCTCCTGATAATTATTAGTAGTGTGTATGTCCTCCTCGAGCTTGAATTACATCATTCAATCGCCGTGGCATTGAAATTAATAATTTTCAAAGTGGTTTTGCGAAATTATTTAGGATGGCCGGTTTTTTTGCCGGTCAGTTTATTTTAGTCCGTTTTGTACTACATTGAGTAACGGAATATACATGTGTAAATACTATAATTTGCGGAAGGAGCATTTATCATATCAAAGATAGGTAAGTTTTATACAAATGCATGTAAACTGTGCCGGTAATCTTAAGAATCATTTTTACTTTTCAGTTTAAAACTTATGGAAAGAAATGCAACCGTGTCTGCCCAAATACTTATCAATAATTGTTGCAATTGCATTCTTGAAGATTTATTTAGACAGCCTTTTGGTGTTTGAAGTTTTCCTGAAAAACAAGATATAATCTTTAGGGGAACATCCACCCTCGATTTATCTAAGTTACTTTTAATTATTACGCAAACTAAAGATCGGCAGAAATCATACGTTCGTCGTTTTAAGATAACCTTGGTTATGTGGTTGCAAACGTTGCAAACACACAAAAAATTATATTGCTAGCCTGTGTTTTGTTTTCAATGGAAAGAAGTATTTCATGGGTAAAAGATGGTATAGATGATATGAATAATTTTCGAA
>VTPC01085866.1:0-10181 GCA_011009095.1 Ignelater luminosus | reverse complement strand
GTTAAATACTTAAGGAGCATATAGTGCTATTCAAAACAAGTAAAAGAGTTTTAATGAACCTGGGTCGGCAAATCAACGGTTTTCGAGAAAAGAGCGATTTTCGGTTTTGAAAGTGAAAGAAAGCAACAACTTTCAGTATTAGTTTAGTGGTATCCATACGCTGTTCTCGAGATAAAAGCGCTTTTTTTTTGCTGCTTTGATCGAAGAAACCACGACTAAAGTAAAACGAATGTTTTCATAAATTTTATTTTTATCAGTTCTTAGTGCTATGCATATGCTGTTTTCCAGATAAATGCAATTTAATCGAAGAAACCACAACTTTAAGTAAAACATTTTGTTTTTATACGACATTCACTTTATTAATCAGCTCGTAGTCGATTTATTCTTTGACGTCAAAAAGATTCAGTTTGTGATATGCAATGCCTTATTCAATGGCCAATGGCCAATATGGTTTTTATGTATGGTCGTGCGAACGGGAATGCTTTGGAAACATGTTGCCTTTATAGCATGGCTTTTCCCAATCGTCAGCTGCCTTCGCATGTGATGTTTACTAACGGTTGAGGGATAGTGGCTCCTTTGCAATATGCGTTTACGATAGCGGACGTCCAAAGTCAGTGTGTACGACTAAGGTTGAAGAACAAATTTTGATAATAGTAGATGAAAACCCTGAAAAGAGTGTAAGAAGAATTTCGGCTAAAGTAAATAGGCGTAAGTAGTCCTCTTGTTTAAAAAAAACTCTCTACTATCAACTTACAGGGCCTTATTCGCCCTGACTACCAAGCAAAAATGATATTCTGTCAGTGGTTTTTAAAAAAAAGCTGTTAAACACCCGAATTTTTCTTCTAACATCCTTTTCACTGATGAATCCGGTTTCACTAAAAATGGGATTTTTAGTTACCACAATAATTACGTTTGGTCGAACAAAAATCCACATGCCGTTCTTGAATCCAGACATCAACAGCCATTTTAGGCGATTAGTTATTAAGATCGATGGTTTTGCTACAACGTTTAACAGGTCATGCATACCTCAACTTTCTGGTAAACACTTTGCCCAAACTTTTGGAAGATGTCCCTCTAAATCACAGATTGGATGTTTGGTTTATGTCAGATAGGACACCGCCGCATTTTACGCTTGCTGTTAGGAAGCACTTAAACGAAACATTTCATAGAAAAGCGATAGGGCGAGGGGCTCCTATTCCATGACCTGCTGGGTCTCCGGACCTAACTCCCTTAGACTTTTGTATTTGGGGTTACTTGAAAAGTTTAGTGTACGTAACACCTGTAAATAATCTTGTCGAGTTGTAACAACAAGTTGGGCAATGTTATCAAACAATTCGAGCACACCCGGGCTTCTTAGAAAGGGTGCAGAGTTCCTTCTTCAGAAGATGTAGATCTTGTGTCGAAATGGAAAAAAGACATATCGAAGATCTTCTGTGATAATTGTGTTCTGTACCGCTAAACGCTAAAAACTACAAAAATTTACAAAAACAAAAATTGCTGTTATCTCAAAAACGGTTGATTTGCGGACCCATGTTCATTAAGACTGTTTTACTTGTTTTTGGTCCTACTATATGCTCCTTGAAGATTTAAACGTTTTTTTTAATAACCTGTATATGTATTATTTATCAAAAGGCCTTCAATCAGTACTTTTTAGATTAGATAAGGTATAGCAATTGTTTTTATATTCTCCCAACAGATAATTCATATCTAGCTTCTATTCTACGACAGAAACTGGAAAATAAGGAATACGTAAAGTACTATTTAGACAAGTCAAAACTTTGCACAAATGTCAAAAGGAAATAATTCTCTTGTCAAAATAAGTTTAATTGATAGAAAAACAAGTGCCAAAAACAATGCATTTTGAATTTTTTCCTGACTATAAATAACACAGTTACAAAAGAACGCATCTTAGTTGGGACTCCGGATCAGCTTTGTTCATACTTGGATTTGAGTAAGGTACTAAGTAATTTTAAATTGTAGGTGGGTCAAAAAACCATGATTTGTCCGTAACGAGATAGAAAACATCAAAAACCAAATACGTATAAGAGATGATAAATGAAAAGCATTTTTAGAGATATTTTTGTAGGGTAAAGAGGTATCTTGTAGGTTGCATAAAGGAAGACGTTGTTAGAAGTTATTTCTTTACAGAACATAATTACAATATGTTTTAAAAAATTTAAGAATTTGGGGAATGTACCTCTCATAACTAAGATCAATAATAACGTTTCAGGTTTGAGCCTGCCACACAATAAGCTGAAACTCAATGTTTTGCTGAACGGTGTAATAAAAGACTTTCTTGAGAGTATATAATGTTGGTTTACAACAAGGGAGCCCCATTTATGCATCAAAAGCGGATTTTAATTACGGGAGTTTCATTTTTGGAAAGACCGCAAAAGTCTAGCACCGATCGTTACATTAGTTTAATTAACTTTAAGTTTTAGCAAGCGTGTTACAGTTATTAACAAGCAAACCAACATTTACAAAAAGCGAAAAACTAGCTTAGAAACAAAACGTTATGTTGGAGGATGCTTTTGCGTTTTTATAGTAGATGTCACGACGGTCAAACGCCGAGCGAGATAAGAGCAGTGTCGTACAAGTAAATTTAGATAAAAATTAGAAATATTATTTATCTTTGAATTTTGTACTGTCTATAATATCACGAGCTTATGTAAGAATATTTGTGCCATGAAGGCGTGTCGTACCGTGCAAATAGTGAATCGTTTAACGTCCATTTTTTTAAAATTTCTTAACAATAAACAAATGTAAGGAACGAAAGTTTTATTACTTCCGATTAACTATGATATTACTATAATAAATATGCTAGAAGCGAGGAATGGGCACGGTTTAGCGGGATGTATAACGCGTATAAGGATAATCTTGATGTTTTAATCTAAAGTTCTTATTGTAAGATCTCCTCTTCACATTTTGAGTATACACAAACAAAGATTTATTATCCATTAAAGTTATCAATAAGAATTTCAATGAAAAAAGAAACAAACAGATTAGGTAGGTAGCTTAGATTAGATTATACTTCACACTTAATTTCAACAGCTTTAACAAACTATCAGAAATTCATATACAAAGTGTTGCTAAATTTTTCTGGGACCCGTTGGCTATGGAATCTAATTTTGATGTGCCGCCTTGTTGATTTATTTCAATTACTAGTACGTATTTGTTTTCTCTCGTTTGTGAATTGCAAATGTCGTTGCCCTGCATTTAGCGATTTAGTCAATCTTGTGCATTATTTACATCCTCTTCTTTAATTTAATATAATGCCATTATAAGTGTGGTAAAATGAAATTTAATAATAAAAAATGCCCAGTAGTAAACTAGTGGAAGCAATAGAACTAGGAGCTTTTCTAGTAATTTGTAATTCATAATATCTATAAATAAATCTACGCACGCCACTGACTAAGCGTAGCGACACCTGTTCGAACATATCGGTATTATGCCCTCTTAGTTGAAGGTCATCGGTTCGTGTTTGAAAAGAACAAAGGATTTTTGAAAAGTTAGTTTACTTGTCAATAACTATACGCAGTTTTAGCGTTAAAAAATCAACAGAATTAAAATCTCCAAAATGTTAATGTTTCTAATACTAAAATGTTATTTGAAAAATAATACTATAGATATATTTATGTTTCCGTTTTAATGAGGGAGTAAATTTAGTTGTTGCCATTTCCTAGACAATAAGTTAATAATATAAAATAAATTTTTCTTTGTAATAATGTATCTTTATTAATAGACCGGAATTTAGGAAAAATCTACAAAAGAATTGTTAAATTTACATGTAAGGTCCTAAAATAGGCAATTTGTTTTTTGAATAAAACTGTAATAGCGCACGACAAAAAAGCTAAATTATAAAAAATTACCAAAGTTAAAGAAGTATTTCAAACCTAATCTGATATATTTTGTTGTAGATCGTGGTGTTCATACTTGCACATAAAATAATACATAAAATGTAAAGTACGAATAGTTAAAAGTTATTGAACTAATTCACAATATATTTAAATTGACATGCAAAACGTTTAAAACAAAAACGTAATTGCACGAAAAACAAATATTACAGAAAGCAGAAATTAAAGAAAATGCAGTAATAAAAGCTTTAGAATT
The DNA here is from genome assembly GCA_011009095.1 of Ignelater luminosus. NCBI lineage: Eukaryota > Metazoa > Arthropoda > Insecta > Coleoptera > Elateridae > Ignelater > Ignelater luminosus. The sequence continues at coordinate 6,071 of VTPC01085866.1, read as the reverse complement.
GTGTCCTAAGAAATAGTGATAAATAACTTTTCTCATTACATTTTGTCTTAATTTTTATAACAAATTATTTGAAAACTTTTGACGCAATTATTTCAAAATGGTATGGCGTCGTTGTAGTATTTACTGTGAGTAGGCTACGCTGCTCGTAGTACGTATTGTTAGAATATGGCATCGTTGTTGTTTTTTTAATCGTGTATTAAGCTATTTAGACGGTAAATTTAATTTTCCCTTATTTTTGCTAGAATTGTAAACGAAAAACACAGAGATTCTATTTTGGGTTATTAAAAATCCTATTTTAGGTCGTTCTTTTTCGCTTTAGGCATTTAGAAAAATCAAATTTTGCTCCATATAATAACATTTCTACTACAACGCGCACATTTATAATAATAATTGTAATAAATAATAATAAAATCCGGTCTTTAATTATTATCTATTAACTTATTGATTATTATTTGGCAAATTTGAATAGTTACATATTTAAATTAGTAATAAAGTTTCAACTCTTTCAAGAATACGTATTTGATGTTTCAGTTTGAATGTTATTTTAATTTAAATTGTTATATGTAAAACTCGTTACAACGCGAGTAAACATACGTTCTCTAAAGACGAAAGTTACTTATGCAATATTACTTAAGCAAATATTTTTGAATATATGATGACATGCTTCCCGAAAGTTTATCTTACAAAGTTAAACTGATGTGCTCCCATCTTTAGTTTAACAAAGCAAAAACTTTGATATCTCTTTCTGTAAAGTTTGAATAAATGACAACTTTTGTTTTGTCTTTGTGGATTTCTACTACCAGACAATTTTTAGAAGAGCAGACAAAACAAAAGTTAAAGCAAACTACTAGACGCTAACAACACAGCTGTTTTTCTAAACACTTTTGTATAACGCCAACACTTCGAGTGCCAAAACTTTTTGATTTCATTGTAATTTTATTGTAATAAAGACACATTCTATTACTAAAAAGCTTTCTTTAATATTTAGTTTACTGCAACTCTAAAATTCAATTTATCCCTTTTTATATGTATCAATTTCAAGAGAAACAGAAAGAGCAATGAAATTCCAAATTATTGATGTGGTGTAGGTAAATCCGTCAATCCACAACCGCAATCCGCAGACCGCGTCTTCTAGATTTGCTGGAAAGTCACTGAAGCGAAAACTGATGATCTAGGGTGTAATCTAAAGCATTTCTAAAACCGATATTTAATTAACGCAGTAACAGAAAGTTTAGAGTTTGTGTTTCTAAAGTGCATTAAAAGCACTTAGGCTAATAGAGTAAATCGATGGAGATTTTCGTAATTAAAAATTAAGGTCTAAGCTAACGATTTGTTTTAGGCTTAGGTTTTGTTGCCACTCGATAATCTGTTCTAGCAATTTTCTAAAAACAATAAAACTTTCCACTTTGCGTTTGTCTTTACATTATGCTAAAATCAAACATTCTTTATAAAAAAAATTGAAATAAATACCTCTCACTGAATACGACCGTGTCATCCTCTTGACGTTTATACTTTCAATGTATTCCAAAAGCGAAACCTCTGAAAAAGCAGTCTAACTTTATCTGAGTGGTAAGTCAATCTACCCTCAAGAGATTTGGAAGATCAGTGTCGATTCAAACCCATTTTATTTTTCTTTGATCCACAGCATTTGTGACCGCTCGCACTGGTTTCAAAAGCTCCCCCATCTCATAGCTTTTCCGCACTATCACATGAAAGTCTAATTTATTATTTCAAAGAATTTCTTAAAATGATCTAAATCTTTCTTAAAACTGGTGAGTGTTAAAAAATATTTCTTTGTATTCATTAAACGCGCTAAAATGTAGGGTTTTTTAAACTTAAACAAAACATTCTTCGTTGTGTTAATATTTAGTAGAAAAGGTAATCTAAAATGTGTACGGATATCCTATTACCTAGATATACCCATCTATTTAGAACTCTATAAAATGTCAATGAATCATTCATTACCTGTTATCACTATCATTACGTTATTTATTTGCATGGTTATGTTTTCAAAGAATTTTATTGTTTAATAATTTTGTTCTGATTTATTTTTAGTGGTTTTTACAAATCAAACTTATTTTAATTAACAAAACTGAAATTGTTCTATTCATTCATTTAGCATTTTCGACCTCGTCTGATCTTTTTCCTTTTCAAGGCATTTATTTCGAGAATTATATGCAAAATATAATTATTATGCTCATTCAATTCTAATCTACTATTTAAATGGAATATTTTAGGAAATACAGAACAAAACTGGATAACTACGTAGTTTCAAAGTATTTACATCTTTATTTCGAAATTAGGTATAATCACCATGGCAATCTTCTTTAAGATCTTCAATTCCCAATGATTATTTCAAATGGATGGAAATATTAAGAAACTACTACTACCAATTAAAAAGAAATACAACAGAGTCTCTTTAACCTAATAATGCTGTGGTATGATATATCAGACAGAGGTTATGTTCATCTTAATGTTAAACGGATGCACGCCGGTTGCAAAATTTTTGAATGTATCAGTAATTTTGTAAATAATATTGTTGTAAAAGTACGTGGAAGTAATTTTACTATAATTATTTAGTAAGATGTTGAGTAATTTTACGTGTTATTTAATGAATGGTTTACTCCAGAAGAAAAAATGAGTCTAAGGTAGAAGTTGTGTTATTTTTTAAACTGTTCTTGTATATTTATAATCAATTTAAGATTGCCAATTACTTTCAAAAAGTTCATTGCATGTAATTATGTATATTACAGTTGTTTGTATAGCGTAGAAACAAATCAACGGCCAAAATAATTTTGCGTATGTTTTTTCATACCATAGGCGTTTCTTGGTTTGTTTGTAGGTATACATACGTATATAATTTTTCAGGTGCAAATTGTATAATCAAACAGATGCACAACAGCTTTTGGAACTACTTAGAGCAACTTGACTCAAATGATAAAAAAAACCGTTCAATACAAGAATGCGCTCATTTAGATATGATTTTATTGCCGACGAAAGATCCCTAGTAGCACAAAAGTCGGAACCGTTCAGGAACCTTACAGAAACTATGCAGTTACTCGTGCTAAAACCAGCACAGAGAAATCTGTCCAGGTCCTATGCGGTAACTGTTCGGTCGAGACCAACTTAGTTAGACGCATATACGGTATCGTTACTAATCCTCAAAACAACTCAGTATTAGCGCTGTCTTGGCCGTATAGGAAATGAGTCGATTTCCAATACAGAACCTAATGTTAGGATGACTGTAGCGTTACTGTACGGTTAATAACTCTTAAAACAACATTAGTATGCATATTAACTTGACGATTTAGGAACTATATAGCTTGTCAATATGAAAACTAATCTTAAGATGCTTTGTTTGTTGAACTCTTAATACTGTTTCTGTTTTATGAAACAATTAACACATTTGAAGTTGCAATAATAACTAAGTATTATAATATGTACAATGCGCAAAAAGGGCACCAACTCAAAAATTTCAATCCTATCAAAAGCAAATTACTAACGAAGGAGGACTTTCAAAAGAGTTCCTAAAAAATATTTATTAATCTAAATCAAAACACCAATAAAGATTGAAGCATCTTTATTCATAGTTATGTAAGTTATGAAACAAAGTAAAATGAAATATTATAAAGTGTTTGTTCATATCAATTTAATCCCTGTTGTTATTATAAATCTAATTTCCCAAGAAACAAAAGTTCTTGCCTTACTTTATTATTATTTATCGGCTAAATGACAAATAAGAAATACATCAATTTTTAACGTTATTCCATTATTGTACTAAATGATTGTGATTGTTAAGTAGAAATGGTAATGGCAAATTATTAATTACAGGTTACTGACGGCAACACGATGTATCTTTTTAAATAAAGGCAAATGTGATTATGTTTATGATTTGCCAAATTCTTTTGCATTTTTGAGCAGGTAGTTATTGTCAGCCGGTTCTTTTTAACCTTCTTTTCTGTCATAAGAGTTACTGACCTACGACAAATTGCGGCAAACATTCAAAAAATTGTGAAGTTTCATACACTACCGAGAATTCTATAATATTTGAAGCTGATCAAACTTTAAAAAATTTAAAATGAGTGATATAATCTATCTCGTCTAATAAAAAAAGGGAAAAATGTGTTGCCATTTGACAGAAAGGCTAATATTGCAATTTAAATGGGACGTAGGTAAAAGAGAAAGCAGTAAAGCAATAAAAATCTAGTCAACTACGTTTTCTATAACTTTTAAAATGATCAGTTAACGATTTCAGTATGAATTTAAATCCGAATAATAATTATTATCGTCTGAGGGGGCAAAAACACAGTGATGTGTCTCATTTAAACCCCTTTAGCTATGCGCCTGTTATATGAGGAATTTTGTTGTTCATTTTCGTAATTTAAAAAAAATTCTACCCTTCTATTGATCTAGTGCTGAAGAAACACCGTTAGAAACAGGTAAATGAGCGACCTTGGATAATGACACTATGAGGGGTAAAATGTTTTCAGACAGATTTAAGCCTTCATAGAGGTAAGTTGTCTTTTGGAATATTATGAATATTATTTTCATTTTTAATGCTTAAATTCATAAGAATACGTAGCAGTTGCTTTGTAATTGTTCATTTAACATTGCAGATATTGTATATTAGTAACACTACTCATCACTAAGTTTTTAAAAGCTTTTAATAATTTTATTTCAGATATGGTTCATGGGAAATTTATTTAAGGTGACCACAGACCGAGAGATGCTTAAACCAGTGGTGAGTGCGGTGATATTGGTATCTTGACAAATTGTTAGAAAAATCGTTTGAGTTTCAAGTTTAAAATCTGGTGCGTCTTGTATTTAAACAAAAAAAGACACAGTCTATACTGCGTTGAAAAAATCCGAACACCCCGGAAATGTTAGTGGTTTGCAATGGAACTTGGTGATGTGTAATGTATAATTCATAACAAATTTAGGTACAAAAGCGAAGCAAATAGTACGCAGGACGAATTCAACAACGAAATCTTAATATTTAAATAGGTTTTTAAGCACAGAAGTTTAACAAATAAAAAATTATAAATGTTTGAGTGTTCGGATTTTTTGTAAATGGGTATTATAATCTATCTCGAAAAACCCAACTCAACCTGCGTTTTAAAACTGCATAAACTTACATTTAGGTACATATGTGCGTACATAAGAGTAAATACGTGAAGCTTAATTATTAGTAAGTAGTATGGTTTGTTAATTTTTAAATATTTTATGTTGTACATGTGTTATGTATATTCTATAATAAAATATTTAATTTGTGTTGTCTTAATTTATCTTTTCTTTTCTACTAGATGTAAATTATAGATTTAATGGAAATAAAACTTTATTTGTAAGTAATCAAACCAAAAATAAAAGCTTAATAAGATATAGCTAAGTTTATAGAACAAAATATTAATTAAATCTGTCAATTAACTCACTAATTATTGCAATACTAAAGTTATTTAACTGCATTAAATCGATTCCGCTTAGCCATACAGTTCCTATATAGGAATGCCAATGTAAATCCAAACTTGCAACAACGCCATCTGTTGACAAGCTTAACTAAACGGTTTCTACACCAGATCTGACCACGATGCCTACACAGTTTAGACCCAGAATTAGCGTTTCATTCCCTAGTCGTAACGGACTCGGCAACCTATACGGTTCCTACCTTATTGTGCTACTAGGGATGGTTGAGATAGCTGTGTATATGACGGCACCAAGTGACGATAAAGGAAACATTCGTGATTTAGGAAAAGGTGTTCTAAAGGAACCAATGGAAATCTAACGCAAGAAGTTCCACAAATTCTAATAAGCATGATATTGTTGAAGATGACGCGAGTGATGGAGATAATATTCACTTGCTGAACTATTTTGAATAGAATAGAATCAAAAAAAAAAGAAAAAGACAAATGCTAAAGCAACTCAACATAAGAAAAAGAATATACTTTGGAAAGAAAAGAAAGTGACGCAAGGAGAGTTAAAGACGGTCAAAGATAAAAATAAATAAAACACGTAAATCCGCTATTTTCCAAAAAATTAAAAATGAAAAACTAAATCCCATATATTTATTCAAGATA
>VTPC01085858.1:0-17691 GCA_011009095.1 Ignelater luminosus | reverse complement strand
TTCAGGGTTTTCGTACTATTACGACTTTTCAGAATTATGAGTTTTATGAAACACCCACTCATTTGTTTGTGTGTTTGAAAACAACAAGCTTTGCTTACAAACACATAATTTATTAAAATTGAAGATAATTTAAAAAAATACTTAAAATGGGCACCATTGCACCTAATACAAGTTTGACATTGGAGAAACGAGGAAGACTTTCAGTTCATCCTTTTACCGACGATCCAATAAATTTTTTTGTCCAAACCTACTGGACTTGGAAAAGGTTATTCCGGCAGCAAAAAAGAAAATAATAGCTTCAACGTTTTCACCAACTGTCCAAGAAGTTTTTAAGAATACACTGAAGTAAGTGATGATTTGCTTGTTAAATGGAAACAAAACCTTGCAGCAACAAAAAGAATGTTTTTTGCGTATCCTTGTATGACTTCAGAATAATTCAACTTTTTAATGTTTTGATCTTTTGATGGTCGTTTCTTAGATCAGTATGCAAACTTTGCAGAATGTTAACGCAATTTATATACACCAAAAGATATTGTCACATTTTTCTTTTTATGGAAAGACCACAATCGCGAACTTGTCTTTAACAATCTTTTTTTTATTGAATTGCTATATCAACTGCACTAGTAGTATTTATTGCCATGTTAGTAGTTTATGTTTATTACTTTTCCAAGACAAGATCTAAGTTACTCTTTAAACATTTCGCAGGATAGGTGGTATGAAAGACTGAAAACGTGAATTGTAGAAAGGAGAGCACACATCATTTCCCAATTACAATCTTAGGGCCTTAAGAGCAAACTCAGTAAAATTGTAGGAAATTGGGCTAAGGGTTGCCGATAGTGACTGTTCTAAAGTCACATAGCGCCTAGCAAATGGTTTTTTAAAGAGTTTTTTTTACTCCTATGTACCACTTTTGCTCTAAGCAATGATAACCTTTGCTGTCTTAACAGTTGTATTTAGTACCGTCTTGGAAACCCTTGGCTCGTCGTTGTAGAGGCTGACAACTAGTACAGATATTGGTGTGGTAGCGGAGGAGCCTATACGATGATTACCTCGTCCCAATTTGGTAATTTAGCTCCTCAGTAGAACGTTTGTCCCACTATGGCAGTTAGCCACTTGGAACCTCCTTGAAAGGCCTTGGATCGTTGTTTATTGAAGGTTAACAACCACCACAGTAGTACCTTGTTCAACTGTTCAAGCGATTTTTAAATTTTATTTAGGTTATATTTTAAATGATTACAGAAAAATTAGTTTACAGTAAATATAATTTACGAAACTGTGAATTTATAAATGTTAGCAGAGGAACATTAAATTTTCACATCAGAATCTTAATTTCGAAATAGTATCAAGAATGAAAATGGTGAATGAGAATATTCAATAGTCAAAATGATTATCTGACTTTTAAAAGTTTAATGTTTGAATTCATAATTCAAGGATTGCTCTAAGACAATCTTTTAAAATTCCAAGGGTATCTTTGACTTGGTTTTTTATTGCTCTCGCGGTATTATATTTACATATTAAAAGTTCCAGATTTGTTTGAACAACAACGCATCATTAATTTGGGCATCTGGAATCAAAGAAGGCATAATCAGCAATTGTTTTACTTCATCACTCAGTGTGATATTGCTTTTCGGTAGCAGTCTAAGGAAGTTAATTAATGGGTCAGATGAAATAATTAAATTGTTCAAAATATCAACGTTTGTTGATGTCCGACTAATTTTTCTGGAAAATGTTCCCTAAACCTTTTCATCTCTTTATGTTGGCGGCTTTTTTTAACGTCTTTGGTCAACTGCCCGATAAGGATCAGAAAGTGTTTTATCACTGCACCCTCATGAATCAGTATCTTATGAACACTGACAGACATTGCATACCAGTTATAAAGAGATACATATATTTTAGCAGTTTCAGCTGCGAAATTCTCAAATGATCCCACATTGATTTCGTACCTCGATGACACAGCCTGTAGAATTATGACGAATCTTTCTATCAAATTTTCGTCGATCCCAGTGATTTCTGCTGTGAGAGAAGCATTTTGAAAAATCTTCGAGCGGTGTTACCGTCATATTTTTTTAGTGGTAACTTTCTTCTTTTCAACTTTGCTCCGAGCTTGATATTTCTTAATGTCCAGCTTATATGGAGAAGATATTCCATAGCTCTTATATACCCGTGAAGAATTTACAGACCCCACGAGAATATATTTTTATGACATTATTTTCTCGACACAACTTCAAGGTTGTTCTTTTCCTTACTCGTAGCATTGCATATGTAGTATTTCTGGGTGTTTTTATTGTTTGACAAGGCTTTGCAAACCTTTCCATCGACCATTGTCTCAAGAAACTCAGAACTGACAGTTACAGTGTGACCCAGTAAAACTACATCAGTACACCGAATGTTACAGATTTAATCCTTTATGTGCGCTACCTCTCGCATTAATTCCTCATCTGTCTCTTTTACGTACTGACAACGAATAGGTCTGCAATACCTTGTCGATAATGCGAAATAAAACTTATTGCCGCTAGTCAGCATATCATTATCAAAAAATAAACTCGTATGACATACAGCAGATCAGTCTTAGTATTGATTGACGGGTTTATGGCTGTTACAGGTGTTACCTGTTACAGGTTACCATAAATGTATGCGTATGTTAAACGTGCATTTTGTTTTGACCATAATTTTGACACAAAATCTATAATTACAGAAAAACGGGGCAAAATTACAATTGATTAAGTTGTATTCTGCAAGAGTGATTAAACAAAAATTTTTAACTGTTTTCTGTTACGACTTACCTACGCCACTGGATTCCATTGTTATATAATAATAAATTATAATAAAGGGTTTTCCAATAAGAGGTGTTATTTTGATATTCAAAGAAAAGTGCCATTTTTTAATATAAATGATCGGATGTTTATTTCATTATAAAGAGGAAGGTATGCCGTTAATAGTGGAAAATAACATCAGGCAAATGACCACCACGACCACGCTTACAGGACAATATCCTTTTCATGAAATTTTCCATAACCAAATCGCAAAGTGGCTGCCCTATGTCCTCGATAGCCTCACGAATTCCATCTTTGAGGTCTTGAATCGACGCTGGGCTGTTGGCGTAGACCTTCTCTTTCACGTGGCCCCGAAGAAAGAAGTCGCAAGGTGTTAAATCACAAGATCTCGGTGGCCAATTGTGATCACCTCTTCGAGAGATAACACGGTCCGGAAACTTTTTCCGTAAAAGATCAATGGTTTCGTTGCTTGTGTGGCACGTAGCGCCGTCTTGTTGAAAGTAAACGTTGTCCAGATCAATACCATCCAATCCCGGCCATAAAAAATCGTTAATCATCTCTCGATAGCGCAATCCAGTCACCGTAACTGTTGCTCCAGCCTCATTTTCGAAAAAGTAAGGTCCAATGACTCCGCCGGACCATAAACCGCACCAAACAGTCACGCGTTGAGGATAGAGAGACTTTTCAACAATAACTCTTAGATTTTCTGAGCCCCAGATCCGACAATTTTGCTTGTTGACGAAGCCACCGAGGTGGAAATGGGCCTCATCACTCAAGATGATTTTTCGATGGAATTCTGGATCATTTTCATGCATTTCAACGACCCAATCAGCAAAGACACGACGTTGTTGATGATCGGCCGGCTTGAGTTCTTGTGTTAACTGGACTTTATAAGCCTTAAGACCCAAATCTTTATGCAAAATACGGTGTAATGACGTTTGTGGAATGGCTAATTCCAAAGAACGACGAGGAATGGACAAACCTGGGTTTTCTTTAACACTTTCGGCTACAACAGCAATATTCTCGGCTGTTCTTGAGCGACGTGCACGGGTTTTATTCTTCACATCACTAACTTGTCCCAAGAGCTCGAATTTTTTCACCAATTTCTGTATTGCGGTCCGACAAGGTGCTTCACGGTGACCCAAAAATGTTCGAGTTTTACGAACCGTCTCTGCCAAATTTTCACCATTTTTATAGTGAATTTTAATAATTTCAATGCGTTGTTGAAGCGTGTATCGTTCCATATTTATTAATGGCGTAGTTTCTACTTGTCAAATGTCAAAAAATGATAGCTTCAAAAGTGACATCTACCGAAATAGCGGGCTATTTAAAATAACACCTCTTATTGGAAAACCCTTTATATAATCAGCTAATAATGTATAATATTAAAAAAAGTTAAATTTAGTGAGAACTGAGTCGTCACGAAACCTCTATCAGGTTCTGTACTTTCGTTTGCTTATTAAAACCCTGCATTGAGTTAGACCTCACTGATCCGTTTTGTTTACTTCGTTTATATGTACATAATCTAGTAGTTGAATGAGACAATCTTTGTCCCAAAATCTCTTACTTCACTTTTGGATTTTTGAACCGCTAGATTCACGATTGGTCCCTCTGTGCGTCGGCTCCCTGTCATTTAGATAAAAGTCAGTCGGCCCATATGGTTTCTTCTATGTAAGATCAGATTGAAGGCAATGGTATTGATTGTGTTTCAACTGGTTAGAGTGATGTACACAACACACGTGTGAGATCGATAAGTATGATTCTAGTTGTGGTTTTCCGTAATGTTGCAGGAAGACGTACATTTGACATAGCAATCTCTTCAGTCTCGTCATTTAGCGTATAACTGCACCACGTACAATACAGACTGCAAGTCATCACTGTAATTTGAAAACACTCAAAAATCTTTGTAAAGATATATTAGAGCTTTGTGTCTTGATTTCTATTGTTCTTACTTTTTCTGTTTGTTTCTGTAGTCACAGCATTGTTTATACTAAACCAAGTTGTAAAGTGGTTTGTTCACATCTTTTCTTTAATTTGAGTTCAATTAGAACGTAATCGAGTTTATAGCACAAAGAATGGAAATTAAAAGTTTTGATGAGTTTCGATAAAACTTCGCTAAATAACTAACTAACCTTTTACAGCTAGTACTGTTCCTATTAACTGCTGAAACATTAGAATGATTCACTTTCTCAATTTACACATCTAAAAGAAATGACGAATCTCTGCTAAACTTTGTTTTGATGTGCTGAACGAAAAAAATTGGCCTTACGTGGCAGCACGGCAATAATTTCTGTCATTTGTATGAGGAGAAAAGAAAAAAATTGGACAGAAGGCGGTTTTAGAGCTCTTAACTCTCTAAATATTCGACAGGTCTGATAACTAGGAAATACATGTCTGCTATTGTTCTTCCTCACCTCTTTTCATCGTCCCTTTTTTAAGTATTTTAGTTAAATATTTTGTGTTATCCTAAATGTAATTGCAAATCTAGTGTATCAACATCGATCTTGTTCTCAGAAAACATATTCTTCTGGCGTACCTATAAGCAAATTAACAACGAACAATGTTTGTTTAGATTAAATTATTTATTGCTATGCTAGTCAGGGACTTTTGTTTGTATTCAATTATTATCCGGTATACATATCTTCACGCGTTGCGTAATACTGGAATAAAAAAGTATTTGAACAATGCATTGTTTTTTTTTTTTGTTGTTTGTCGTATACGCTTTGGATTAGGATGTAAGTTGCTTTTATAAAAAAGTTCCTTTAATACTTTATCTACGAGATATAAGTAGTGCCATCTTGTAAGTTAAAAGTTCTACTAACCGAGTTTTACTAAAAAGAGCGCGTATACGAGGGTGGTCTGAAAAGTTTCCGACCTAACAAAGATACAAGACATTTTTTCTGAAAATTTTTTTTTATTTTTCAACATAGTCTCCTTGTAACTCTACACACTTCTCCCAGCGATGCTCCCATCTCTGTAACCCGTCCAAATAGTACTCGGCATTTTTCTCTGCAAAATAATTGTTCACGAAGGTGATTGCCTCTTCATTTGACGAAAATCTTTGTCCTCCGAGCGCAATTTTTAGATGAGGGAACAAAAAGAAGTCGCTTGGGGCTAGATCTGGTGAGTAAGGCGGATGGTCAAGCAGTTCAAACCGTAATTCGTGGATTTTCGCCATGGCAACCGCTGAGGTGTGAGACGGTGCGTTGTCTTGGTGAAACAGGATTTTCTTTTTCTGCAAATGTGGCCGTTTTTCCGCAAGTTCTGCCTTCAGCTTGTCAAGTAATGATGCATAGTATGCTCCTGTAATGGTTTTTCCTTTTTGAAGATAATCGATTAAAATAACTCCGTGACTATCCCAAAAAACAGTCGTCAACACTTTCCCAGCCGAAAAAAAACAGTTTTTGCTTTTTTTGGAGCCGGTTCCCCCTTTGCAGTCCACTGTTTGGACTGTATTTTTGTTTCGGGCGTATAATGGTGTATCCAAGTTTCATCTACAGTAATTAATTGGCGCCAAAACTCGGATTTATTTCGCCTAAACTGCGCCAAAAGAGCGTTGGAAATATTCACTCGAACACGTTTTTGGTCTAACGTGAGCAAACGCGGCACCCAACGCGCTGACAGCTTTCTCATGCCTAAATGTTGATTCATAACCTCTGCTATCTCTCTCACTTTAATTCGGCGGTCGTCTAGCACCATTTGGTGAACTTTGGCGATGTTTTCGTCGGTAGTTGCAGTTTTTGGACGTCCCGAACGTTCGTCGTCTCCCAAGCTCTTACGGCCACGTTTAAATTTAGCAGCCCAGAATTTCACTGTGGTAAATGATGGTGCAGAGTCCCCATACACAGAATCCAACTCATGTTTTATTTGCGAAGGCGTATTGCCTTTCAAAAACAAATATTTAATGACAGCTCGATACTCGATTTTGTCCATTTTCACAAAAAAACTCACATCAACTCACTCAAACGACTGTTACATAAAAACTGCGCGTCCAAAATGGCTGAAACTTTGGTGAGTAACTGTCAACAGATGAACAACGAAATTCAGTAGCTTTTATTTACGAGTGCTGCCATCTTCACGTTGAGGTCGGAATCTTTTCAGACCACCCTCGTATGAGCGATTAAATAGCAATTTGATGTCGACCATTCAGAAACGAGTCTTGCTAAAATGGACAACCAACCGGACTTTAGTGCATTCACCGGCACATACCAGGTATAAGATGTTGTCGCTTTCTATTTTCTATTTTCTAAAATTGGAAAAAAATTAAAATATCTAGTTTTACAACAATCAGACAAGAATTGGAATTATTTTAACAAAACAAAACAAAAAAATGTTTAATTTTCGGTTGGCTCTTTATTCAGATTGGCCGTTGGATTTCGAACACAATATGTGGTACGCTTGGAGTCCGTATAAAGATGTGCTTCAGCTAGATGTGAACTGCATTCATGTTCTAATTCTCCACAAACCTCGAAAGAATTCGAAATCCTTGCGTCAGTCATACACCTAGTTTTCAATGAAAATTTATTTCTTCTAGGATCCTTTGATGAAAGGAGATATTTTCACTCCATTTACCAATGCCGATGTGTATGTGTCCATTGCAGGGAGCGGACGTGTTTGTGATCAGTGCTGTAGAATATATAGTAATTGTAAATCTGCTTGTATTGCATAGTTTTTAACTCATTTTAGTGTTTAATTATTAACATGAAGAGTATTTCAAAGTTAAAAGTGAGTGAACTAAAGCTGGAGTTAAAAAAACGCCGAATACCTCCGGAAAAGACTAAAAACGCTTTAATTCGACAATTAAAGACTGCTCTTAATAGTAGCTATATCGTGGAAGATGATACAGTTTTTACGAATGTTAATAGTGATAGCACCTCTAACGACAAAAGAAACCAGAAAAACCGTAGCGATAGAAACAAGAAATACATAAATACGTATCAGGCAAAAATAAAGTGACTATTTTACAAAAGAATATGCAGCGACTGCTAAATAAATATCATCGAAGTCAAAAGGAACTTATCTCTATCAAACAACAGTTACAACATTCCAAGACACTTACAGATAATAATGTAAAGAAATCACCGAAGACAAATAATATTCGACAGAAAATTAGTAATAACGACAAATATTTTAAAATGTCCAATAGTATTATCAATAATGTCAACACCAAAATACCAGGTCAAGTACAAAAACAAGCTATTCAGGTTAAGATCAATCCTACCGAAAATTCAACATCAAGTGCTAAATCAAAAGTACCACTGTTAAGCGATAGTAACGGTCGTAATAGTGCGGACATCTTACAGTCTCTACTTTGTTCTGATAATTACAACGTGCAGTGTATATTTAAGCCTAATGGCAAATATGAATATATAATTGAGGACCTAAACAATCTAGTTAAAAATTTTGGGAAAAAAGATTATCTAATAATATGGGCTGGAACTAATAACGCTTTGAGAGGAGAGAAACTGAACAAAAATGCATTTGATAAAATAAAAGTCGCCGCAAATAATACAAATATAATTTTTATATCAACTCCTTTTTGCAACAATCGTCCCATTCTTAACAATTTTATTTATGATATCAATTTGCAAGTATACAATAAAATACTGGAAGAAAATATATTAAGTGCGTATTATCTGGATATCAATTCACTGTTTAGTACTAATTCTGCAAATCACGGAATACACTTAAAAAAAACAAACAAATTTATATTATTCAAAAAAGTTGCTGAGTATATTGAAAATAAAAACATCGAATTTAATGATAACAACCCGGAAAAGTTTATACACAGGGACAATCTAATTGCTATAATTCCATTTACTCCAACAGCTTCTTTCTGTGTGTCTCAGCTTAGGGATTCCAATGTGGATTTTTGAACACAGCCTCCGGATCAGTTGGAAACACTTGTGTAAATAAACATATTACAAGTAGCAAAAGCAGTGTTAGTACATACGGACCAAGTAGAATACTCACAGTTGTAAATGAAAAAAAAAGGTTCTAACGGCGATAGTGATTATAAAACAATGTCAATGTACTACCAAAATGTGCGTGACTTAGAACGAAAACGAGTGAGTTATATGATAATGTGTTGGCGAACGATTTTTCTATTATTGCGTTTACAGAAACTAATTTAAATTGTTCTTTTGAAAATTGTGAAATTATGGATGATAGATAGACAGTATATCGAAACGATCGTAAATGTGAATGAACTGGTAAACAGGGTGGAGGTGGAGTGTTGCTTGCAGTACGTAATAAATATAGTTCTTGTAAAGTCAACGTAGATAACATTGAAGGTATAGAAAGTTTATGGGTTGTTTTTAAATATTTACATTGCAATATTTTAGTTAGTTTAGTTTATATTCCTCCCAAATCAATAATTGAAAAATACCGTCTGTATTTTGAAATGTTTGAAAACGTTTGCAGAATGAGGTTCGATAGTATAATTGTTATTGGCGATTTTAATGTACCACAGGTTTCGGGAATTAATTACGACTTTTCTAAAGGTGGAGGATCAGCTAAATGCATTGGAGAGTTTATACAGTTGTACAATTTACAGTCTGTCAATAATATTTTGAATTCTAAGAACGCTACTTTAGATTTGGTTTTAACCAATTTACAATGTGTAGTAGAAGAAGATGCAGTACCTCTCGTTAAAGTTGATCTGGCTTATCATCCTCCTTTAGCTATAACTTTTAGGTTAGTTGGAACAAAAAACTGCAATAAGAAGGGTAAGAACTGCTCATATTACTACAATTTTAAAAAAGCTAATTTTGATTTGATGTATAACATTACTAGGTTTACCGATTGGACTTTTATTAAGTACGAGACGAATGTTGATATAGCACTAAACAAACTTTATGATGTTTTATATAATATTTTAGATCAAATACAATACAATAACCAATAAGTCGCGTAAATATCCTTCGTGGTATGATAATAATATAAAAACAAAGCTTAAGGAGAAACGGAAAGTTAGGCAACGTTTAAAAACCAATAATTTAAATCGTAACCTTAAACTCAAATTCAATACTTTACGGAAGGATATTAAGAATTTAATTAAAAATGCACGCAAGAGATATTTACAAGAAGTTCAATTAGATATACGGGCTAATCCAAGAACATTCTGGGATTTTATTAGAGCGAAGAATAGAAAAGGGGAATTATTACTCGAGGTAACTCACAATAATGTCATATATACCGGGGATAAGTTGATAGTTTCTGCTTTTGCCAAATACTTCAGTTCGGTCTACTCTAAAGATAATACTAATACAACAAATAATAACTTCCAATTAGATTACGGAACTGAGTGTCTAAATATTCGGAATATATCCATAGATCAGGTGACAACAGCCATTAAGCAGCTAAAACCGCGTGCTTCTCCTGGTGAAGATAATATTCCGTCTTATTTAATCAAGGGTTTATCCGAGTTTCTGTCTGAACCGTTAACGGCGATCTTTAATTTAAGTTTAGATACAGGCAAATTTCCAACTCGTCTTAAAAAAGCCCGGATCAGACCTATTCATAAGTCCGCCGATATTAACGCGGTTGAAAATTATCGTCCTGTGGCTGTACTAAATACATTTAGTAAAATTTTCGAAGCAATCTTACATTTGCAAATTTATAATCATGTTAAAACTGTAATAAGTAAATATCAACATGGATTTGTTCCTAAAAAGTCGACAGTTACAAGTTTACTAACCTTTACAGATATTATTTCCTAAAATATAAATAATAAGTTACAAACTGATGTCGTTTATTTAGACGCTGCAAAAGCATTCGATAAAGTGGATTTTAATGTTCTTATTAGCAAACTCAAGGCGTTTGGTTTTAGTGATAAATTGCTCAAATTTTTTAAATCTTATTTAACTGAAAGATCAATGTCTGTACGTTATAATCATGTTTTTTCTGAGAATTTCGTTCCAACGTCGGGGGTCCCACAAGGGTCAACGCTAGGCTCTTTATTATTTTTATTATTTATAAATGATCTGCCTCGCTGCATCACATCCAGTGAAATATTATTATATGCAGATGATGTTAGACTGTTCCGAAAAGTAAATAATAATCAAGACTGCGTAGTGCTTCAGAATGATTTAAACCGTTTAGTAAGCTGGTATGATGAAAATAAATTACAACTTAATATCAAAAAATGTCAAGTTATCTTTTTCAGCCGTAAACACACTGAACTAACTCACAATTACACGATAATGGGAATTACATTGCAGAAGGTAACTGAAGTTAAAGATTTGGGTCTAATATTTACTTCCAAACTAAAATTTAGTCGTCATATTGAGGAATGTGCGAAAGAGGCCAATCGGAAGTTAGGATGGGTACTTAGAAACAGTAAAGATTTTTCTACGGAAACTACTTTGCTACTATATAATGCTTATGTACTTTCGAAATTGGAATATGCCGCTGTAATTTGGGCCCCTAGGTCTTTTATGGATATTGATGTTGTGGAGAAAGTTCAAAAATGCTTTTTGAGGCATCTCTATTATCGAAAGTATGGGATATTCCCTAATTTTAAACATCACGTAGCATACAATGTTCAGCTTGAAAAGTTTGAAATGAAAAGATTAGAGACTAGGCGCAGGTTAATTTCAATCGCTACTGTTTATAAAGCTCTCCACTATCAAATCGACTGTGAACAGTTGTTACATAAGTGCAGTTTTATTGTTCCTAACATTAGATGTCGAATAAAAAATGTACCATTCAGAACTTTTAACACATGTTCACCAATTGCTACAGTTTTGAATGATGTTAATGATTTTTCAAAAATATATAAATTTGATTTATTTAGCAACACGTATTCTTCTATTATTAAAGCCTGTGATGGTAAATAACTGTGATTCTTTTTATACTATTAATATTTATGTATTGATATAAAACTTTTGTTTTATTGCTTACAATTATTTTAATTTTACACTTTTATTTTATAGCTAAATGTTGTATTCAAATTATTTGTATTTTGAATTTTTGTGTGAAAGATAATTATTTAATACTCCTAGTATATTTTATTTATCGCACGTAAGGATTATTTACAATATTTTGAAATCATTTGATATTTTATTATTTATATATATTGACATTGGTGTTTAGATTCTAGTCCATGTCTTTTATTTGAATGACAGTTTATACAGTTGTATTTGCCCTATTCAAGCAGCTGTGCTCAATTTTTGTATTTTAATTTGTTGTTCTCTGTTGTGTATTATTACTGATGTTTACAATTTTTTGTTTGATATGTTTTTAACTTTGTTACGCGGCACATAATTTTAGATTTATTGTAATTCTCTGTAATTGGCTATGTAGCTGTTGAGAATAAAGGTTATTATTATTATTATTATTAAGACTCTAGAACAGTTTTCATTTATAGCAGCTGCAATGCAACGCCGTATTTGATACCCTATTGGATAATCAATATCTACAAATTATGGTTTTCCTTCGGTTAGGTGTCAGAAACTTTCAGTCTCACATTTCTCGCATTTGTGATGCATTGATTGGCTAGGACGTCATTTGTATTTGCTCGTTTATCCTGTTTGTTGAACTAAGTGAGAACTCAAGAGGGAATGGCAATGCATTCTTCGTCGCTTTTGCTTATTTGCGTTTCCTTGGGTACCAGGTATTTTAGTAAGGGTTGAAAGTATTAAACCCTTTGCCAAGTCAACTATTGGAAGGATGCAAATCTAGGGGTCTATTAAAAATTATTGTTATTATTATTATTATTAAAACTCAGTTTATTTAATTTTCTGTAAAGAAAGGTGAAAATAAAAGGAAGATCGGTTAAGGAAATTTGGTACATTAATCGTCAACTTAAACACAGGGATTGCAAACGCCTCGAAGTTCAGGCAGTTGGAGGACAGAAGACGGACTTACTAAATCCGAAAGTGTCCTGGATCCTCCGACGCCAATGGGATATGCACTGCAACCACTCACTACCAGCTCTTCAGAAATATCCTCGGACAACGGTTTGGATTGCCTACCCTGAAGCTGGAGAAGAGGCTTTTTTTTGTTCCTGAATGTCTTTTCTCTTTCTTCTTTTTTGTGTTCTAAAACTTCTCTTGAAAATATTCTGGAAAGCAGGAATTTTAATAAACTCAAGAGTACATGCTATCTTCCTATGGTGCGGAATCAAATGTACTACCCTGTATATAAGCAAATATTTAATTCGCGTCTTTATAAATACTATCGTTCATTAAATGATAGATTTTCTTTGCCGGCTCGAATTGCACACAGTTTTCTACTAACTGGCTACTTAATACTAAAGAATTGATCGTTTCAGCTTCTAACCGACTACGAATACCTGCTTTAAATAAATTGTAAAAAAGATTTCAAAATTGGTCTAAAAATGTTAAAGGTGAAAAAATGCATAATCAAGAATTTAGGGGAGAATTCCGTAATAACGTTACAATTATCGAATACGTAGCATTAATTTATTTTATGAAAAATTGCTCAAAATAATGTTACAATTTTATAATTATGGCACACCTGACAACACTGCACTCACGAGTTCTGTAAGCCTTGTAATGTTAGTTTCAAAATCTTATTTCTAATCGAAATCTATTGTTAATTTAGTTTCGTTTATCAAAGTTTTTTTCTTTTGTCGAAAACATTTTTCAGTTCCTCTTGTGCAATGTTTGTCTTTAGACGCGTGTGATTCCTGTTAAAAAACTGTTTATTGCTTCTCGGCTGTGTTAATTATCTTATATAGTAAATGTAGACAATGCACATTTTGATATTTCGCTAACACAAGTTTCAGCACGATGAGAAGAGCTCATTGTGCATGAGGATGGTTTGCTTTGCCATCTTTGGTCAGTTGACGTTCTAATACAGTCGCGCTTAACTGAGGAGTGGTTTGCACATTGAGCTCGTTCTGCTCAAAACTTTGCAACGCCCAGTAGCAAGTAGAATGAATTAGACCACGACAGGGTGAACACCTTCTTCGTGTGCTTCTACGAGGGGATTACTTAAGTAAATTATACCGCAAATTCATTTTCGTGTCGTTTCGAATATTTTATGGAACTCTGTGGTAGTGGTCCTTGAATTGTAACGCTTAGTTTTAGCGGATGTTTACAAAGTTTTGTGAGTGTTGAGAAATAAAAATCCATTTAATTGTTGTTTCGCCTGTTAATGTTAATGTTAACCCGTGGAGTGACGGGATCGTAAAAAAGTGACACCTCTGGTTTTAGTTTCGAAAAGCTATCGAATTGTAGCGATATTTCGAGGCACTAAATGTTACGTTAATAAAACGGCGACGTTTAGCAATTACCCTGCCATAAAGACCTACTTGATAATAATGGACACGTGTTAATTTTATGAAGCTAAGTGTTAACGTGTACATCAATGTTCTGACATTTAAAGAAGGGTTCTGTGAGTGAACAATAATTTTACCGCGCGTTCTAATACGAATAAAGCACGAGAGGTCAACGATCATCCCGTTAGCCGTTGCAACCACAAGGATTATGGAAAGAATCTTCGTATACGGAGTCGAAGTCCAGATCTGATGAATCTTATGCCAAATTTGGGCATCGCATCGACGGGCTGCTATTCGTATAAGGTATTTTTTTGTTAGATTATTAGATTCATTTGTTATTTTTGTTTGGTTTTGTGTACGAGTGTTGCTATTTATGTATCCGGAATTGGCAACACTGGCGTTACTAGGTGCCATCTGACATATCCATCGTAAAGTTTGCCATTTTCGACGTATACGTACCCAAAACGTTTTATCATACAAAAGCTATTTGTGTTGTTTACAGTGGCTTGAAAATCTCATCTTGGTCAAAAAACGGAATTAGCTCGTGAAAATTTTTGAGCGATGATTTACTACGACTTTCGACGTGGATTATCTGAGCAACAGTGCATCGATCGACCCACTTCGACTTTTGGCTAAAACTCACCGTATATCACTGGTTTAGTAAATTCAATTGTGGCCGTCATTCGCTCATGTGCGAACTTAAAGGCCTTCCAAAATCGGTGGTCGTGGCATCAATGCTGTGCGCGAACTGATAATGCAAGATCATCATGTGACATACCATGAGGTTGAATCATCCCTAGGCATTAGTATGACAAGCATACACAAGATTTTACAACATCTAACCGTGAAAAAGATTTGTTCGCATTGGATTCCGCATAATTTGATTATCGCTCAAAAAAGAAACACGCTCATTTGGGGAGCAGGAATTACAAAAATCTGAATTTCCATGCATTGTCCTATGTACGGGTTTGAAACTCCACACTCGGTATAACATTGTATAGGTAATGTAAACCAAATGTTGGACCAGCGTATGACGTGCTGATTACGCAGTTTTCTTTTTGCCTCTATGTGAAACTTGAAATTCTACAGCTTGGAGAGATTGCTGACCTCCACTGTTTGGTGGATTTGTTTAAGTAAAAAAAACTAAGATTAAGTCGGTATAAACCTTCTTAGTAAATTTGAAGAGAGTTTGAGTGTAAGGTGTCCACTACTATCAAAGTGTTTTCGATATATACAGAGTGTTTCTGGTGCGAAGCCACACCAGGAAACGTGTTGACCTTGAATTGGCTTTTGGCGCTCATATTGACTGTAACCTCAAATATTAACTGAGGTGTTTTATTGAGTTTCTATTTCAATCTAGGATAAGTTATCTGTAAACCCCCCCATCTCCGACGTTCGAGCTGCTGAGAGCACAACCTTTTCGGGATTTGCCCGTGACAGCCATGCGAACGCAAGCACAAGTACGATCACAAGCACGAGCACGCGTATCTCAACGTGACTTTAGGTAAAAATGAAATTTTTTTAAATTAGAATTAGATACTCGTATTATTAGGGTAAATAGAATCAGACGGAATTGGTGAATATCTTTACTTGTGATCCACGGTGGACTAGTCAGTATGCTCAGAAACCTTCTCAACATGTAATTGGCATGATCGTGTTGACCGGTTCTTGTATCATCATCATCACGTATATATTTGTGAGTTTTCAGTTTATATTTTGACTAAAAGGAAAGCAAGATGTTAGGAAAGACTTTTTAACAAATTGTTCGCGTTATATCCGACAACAAGAATAAAGAGCGGGTAGAATTGAAACGAATCACGAGCGTGTCAGGGACTAACTAAAATTCTAATCGTGATTTTCACAGGTTTTACTTTTTTATTAGTAATCACGTTACCAAGTTTTCCGAATAAAGAAAAGATTGTAACACTTAATTAAAACATATTATTAGAAGTAGAAGTTCTATTTCTACGATTAATCGATGCTTTCTTGGCAGTTATTTCATTTCTCTTCCTTTCTTTTTCTGTCGCTCCCTCTCCCTCACTCTTTTTCTCTCAAAGTGATAGTGAGACAGAACGATAAAAATCTAACTAGAGTCGCGGTAGAAAAATAAAGCGTGACCTAAGAAGCATGTTATAATAAGTTGACTGAAATATCGAAGCGATTCGGTGGGATTTGATTTATGTGAAAACTTTACTTTGATTTTTATGTCTAGGAATGTGATATTATTGTTAATAATCATGTGAAACAACGAAATACTATTAAATTTGTAGGTGTCCGATTACGCAGAACAGAAATATAAAGGACTATGAAAGGCTTAGGGTGGATATCAGGAAATTGCGTTATCTCGCTGAAAAATGAAAGAGTAAATTTTTTCTCCCGCTGAGGATCCCGCTGAAAGTAATATACTAAAACTGTTAAGTATACACGATGGTGGTATATTAACGTCAGAGTATAAGTTTAAAAAATGCTGTTTTTAGTAAATAAAAAGGAAAATTTCATTAAGTCAGAGGCGTTAAAAATATTCGTGATTTATAAGTAATAGCTAAGTAAACATTTAAAAAAAATTAAAAAATGTTTTTTCTGTTAGATCGATATACGATAGTAGTCCCTTCTTTACGCAAATAAAAATTTGCAACAGGAATCTAGAAAAATCATAAGGGTCGATTTTTAAGGTTTTCATGAGGAAACAGGGATAGTATCTCCTTCTTTTCAATTTCGTGTAGTTATTAACATAAATGTTACTCTTGAATATTATAAACTACAAAACTACAATGGTTAGACTGGTTAGTCAGCGCTGTTGATGGCATTACTTAATCTGATGGTATTATTTGATCTGATAGCATTGTTTGATCTGATAGCACATCAATTCCATATGTACTACGCTTGCAACATATTGCGCTATTTTGTGGTCTTTAGCTATTGAACAAAAGCAGTCATCTTATTGTGTTACGGCGGTTTAATCTTAAGCAATCTTACTTTGCAATTTTGACCTTAGATAAATTTATGCAACGTCAAAGTTAGATTAGAAATAAAACATAAGCAATTTACACCGTTGCTTCTCGTTTATTATTTGCTGCACCTGGTAGTTTAGCGCTGCCAAATTACTAAATTGATGTTATTTTTAGCGAGAGCATTCTTGCAAGCGCATGACAGACTTTTCTGAATCAAAAATTGACGATTTTCGAAGTGACCACAGTGGAGGGCAGTTAGATTGGGCGATTGCTGATTTTGCAAACCTGAATTGGGGATTTCTGTTAACCGATTATCAAAAGCAAACTTATGTAACAAATAAATATGAGTTAAAGAATTTGACGGCCGACCAGCGATTTCATTATAATTAAGTTTCCAAATATTGTGTGAGTCGGAACAGTGAAAACCTACGGTGGTACAATCTGTAACGAGCCAGTGCTCAAAGGTATGCACAAGTCCCGTCCAGACCAATGGTAGATGTTAAATCCCGTAGCTCATGCCGCAGATGGGGTGGATTCTCAAATAAACTTGGCTAATCTCTCACAAAGAAAAGCTCACCGTTTTCCAAAACTCTTATTAAACTAATAGATGGTCGTAAAAGAGGGCGCCAGCAGTCGTAGATCGAAGGGTTCTGATGGTCGGTCACCCGACTACTCGTGAATCCGACACCCTGTATATAGGCCTCTTACGAAACCTCAC